>JAQBSW010002465.1:0-102962 GCA_029291075.1 Eudiplozoon nipponicum | reverse complement strand
TAACTAGTTCATTAAAAAGAGTAATAAATTAATATTTCATTGCAAGTGGACGAGCTTATAAATTGTACATAATATTGTGTATGCATGTTTGATAATAAAAGTAATTATTTCACAATTAAAGTTAAATCTACCGAAACAAAACTATTTAAACTTTGGCAATACGTACATTTTTTTCTACGCTTATTGTCAACGTATGTGAAAACAGAATTTAGGCTTATGGAAAATTTACACAGACTGTTGCTCCCTGCCTATTATTTGGAATGTTAAGAAAGATAAACTGTGAAAATCATATCATAAGACGATAAATAGAGAACATTTTCACGTTTTTTATGGCTTTTGTCTAAAGCGTGGTTTATTTCAAACTGCTCATTTGTGCAGTTAAATTAGAGTGTAATTCAGGTTTTTAAGGCGTATATAATACATCGGGCTACACGATAATCCCACTCTAGTATAATAAATAAATGCAAGAGTGATCTAGCTTAGATACTGGTCTCGTAACTGCTTGTCCATGCATTGATAAGAAGCCAAAAAATCAGCCTAATAAGATTTCCATTGCAATTCGGCCAAGTTTGTGTTCAGAAATTCAGTTTATATATAGTGCAGCTGAGTTGTTTTTAATATCAGACACCAAGTTAATTCCGATATCATAAGCAAATGATTCGAATTATATGATAAAGACCGCACACATTACTTTCACGTGAATTCGTTGCTGTTACGCAAATTATCTCACTTTATCGGGGGCATAACTCTTATTAAGAAAACACGGACAGATTTCCTTAACTTGTCACACTAAGTGAAAAGTGCGTAGCAATATGTTAAATTTAAGATCACGCTACACTATGTGAGCCTAATTTCACTATGGCCGACAGTTTTAAAACTTTTCATAAGACGAAAACTTTCACAAGGGAATATTTGCAATTATGTTTGAAAATAATAAAATGCACAATATATGTTAGTCTACTGAAAGAGTTTGTACGAACACTAATCCTTCCTTGAGTGATTTCTGCGTATTTTTATATACTAATATCTTTCTTGTAATATTGTTTTAAATGGCAAATTTTCGCCGTTCTCGTAATGGAAACAAAATCAATAAATATGAATATTTTTAATTATATGTTGGAAAAGAGTAGCGCCGCAATCTCAGTATGACCGTTTTTGAATTATACCTCAACATACTACTATCACATAAGAAAGTATAAATATTTTTTACAAACGATTTTTTTATCAAAACATTTCTTGTATTATTTATTGATTCCGGCCTAATTTAGACGGAAAAGCCAAAATAATGCAGAAACAACGAGTTCTATAGCTGGAGTAACCGTTTTACGCGTATTATTTAAATATAATGTTTCAGAGTTTCATAGTCAGTCTGATTTAGATAAAATCTAATATGAAGAATTACAAACATAATGAGAAGCTTCTTTCAAAACCCTTGCATTTTGAAGGTTCAAAGGGCACGGTCGATTTCGAAACGTTTTGCATCATAATGAAAGAATTCTCTCACCCTTTGGAAACTCTGGTAAATAAACTGGCAAACGCTTTCGTGGTAAGTTTTGCAAAGAATTATTTTAATATAAATGGAATAATATATCGTAAAATAAATTAAATACAACATTAAAATTTAGCTTTACAATAAATTGGTTAAAAAATTCATCGGTGTTTATTCTTTCTAAAAAGGAGGCAATAATTAAGTAATAGTGTTAAACTAAAAATCAAGTAGCTCATATTTTCATTCAATTGTCAAAAACTATGACATTTTTCAGATTATTTATAAAATTAAACGACGTTTGAATATTAGAGTTGAGTGGTAAATAATGTCAGTTTACTATAAATATACATGTTATTCTAAACAATTTTTAGTACAATGTTCCAGAAACACACTTAATTTTAAATTTTAGAATGATACTTTTCTAAATTTACGAGCACAACATTTTACACGTTTAACATTGCATAATAAAATATGGAAATTTTCTAGGATTTTAATCTAATGGTATATACCTCAGTTATTTAATATAGTTTTATTAAAGTTAAAAAAAACTGTTGTGAAGTATACCGTTTATTACTGTTTTAATAACTAAATAATATAATCATTCATAAAATTTTATAAAGATTTCTAGATAACAATAGTTGCGAATCAGCAGGGAACTTAATAGAACCTTTCACTTTATCTGTATACTCCTTAATTAGTTAAAAATAAAATAAGACACAAAATAAAATTTGAGAATACGGAAATGGGATATTTAGTTTAGTTTCATGATTGAATCATAAATATTATCTGATCTGCTTTATGACAAATACAATTTCTCGTATCAGTGGAAAAATTCTGAAATACTATTCGGGGTCTATATATTCGTTTAAAGCTCATAATTGACTACAAAGGCAACCTTATACTACGTGAAATTTTAAATAAGCCTTTAAATTTACACAAATAACGGAATATCTGTATAAAAGCTAATTGCGATTTCACTAGGTAGGCGTACGTAGGTATTCGTACGCACAATTACATAAATGTCAACAACTAACCAATTAGAACTACAGAAGAGGGATTAACATTTACCATTTAAGCGTGTCAGACTAATAGTCTTATTCCTACTATGTGAAATGACGTAAGTAAAAAAACCTCATTGTCAAAAGAAGAGGAGAAATATAAATCAAATAAATTCTAAAAAGGACATTCAAATGTAAATGATAAAAAATAATGACATGAAAATAATGGGTGTGTGAAATATCAATTTAAGTGTTGCTTTTACATTTATGATTCCGTAATCTCATATTGGTAATCGTACTTCATTGAATAGGCACATGACTGTATGTGTCTGTGTGTATGTGTGTGTGTTTAATTGATAAAAACTGTGTTAAATTTGATTGCATACAAATATACATCCATCTATATGAAACTACAATGACAGAATGTTAATTCAAACTTTATAAGGATTTAACAATAATTGATTGCGCGGGTGGTGGTAACAATTATTTAAATAAAGTTTGCGAGCTTGAAGTAAACACCAATCCTATTGTATTTAACCAGTTGTTGAACAACATAACAAAACTACCGCCAGCCGCAACGCACTGACGCGTTTCGACCTTCCCTGGTCATCATGGACGACAAACTGACTATCGAGGATCAAACCGCATTGAATATATATGGAAATCAAATTTATATATGCGGCTCTCACCTCTAGCAGACTCGCATACATTGAACTTGACTGGAAATGTTGGCTACAAAATTACTATGCAGTCACGAACATTAACTGTTTGCAGCTTTTGCCACATATACATATATAAGCAATACAATTTAACAATAATTGATTGCGCGGATTTGACAAGGATTTGACAAATTTCTTAAATGCTGTTATGTGAAATGTTGTAGTCAGATGATATCTTATTTGCAAGGGAGAGAAAAATAATGAAAATTCATCAGTAGTAAAATTATGCCAGGGTAAATGATAAAAATTATAGTGAAATATAAAACTTAGTAAAAATATAAAATAAAATAAGTGAACTCCCAAAAAGTTTAAAATGTGTCATATAAAAGAATTAGCATTGTAAGAATAAGGTGTGACAGAGATAAGAGGTTTTTAATATGCTCTCAACTTGATAGGGTCACGAAGTAATTGACACAATATGATAAAGTTCACAGGATTGAATTTTGAAGGAAATCAATGTAAATAATTGGTTTACCAGTAGTTAATTTTTAGTTTCATTGGTAACGTAATTTTCATCCGGAATAATCAGTCGTTTACCTTAGTTATTTTCTTATTTTGTTTCGTGTAATCGTTTTTTCACCTCCATTAGTTGACGTTTTGTTCAAAAGTGAACCTAGCGATTCATTCATCGTATCATCAAATGATTTAAATTCAATAGGTTATCTAATCAATCTCGACGCAGTGTTGAAACGGTATATGGCTATTAGTCTAAAGTCAACCCTCTTAATTATGTGTCCGGTCTCAAATAGATGACGGGCATAAGCAGATGTAGCAACAAGCCCATACGTTGATTTTTTTTGTGTTTGGGTTTTCTGAACTTGATTTGGCGCCTGGTTTCAATAATATACATAAAACTGCGGCCTTTCCTATGATTTTTATATCCTTCTCATTTATCTAAGCGTTAATTTCTTTCAATTTCATCAAGGAAATTTTCAGTATTGCGCAATGGACTCTTTTGAAATTTTTCACATATTACAAGAAAAGTTATCGATTTGATAATTCTAGCAAGAACCTACGACTCACATTCGTTCCGGTAGATTTCAAGAATTTGTTTTTGGTATTGTACGTGGTAATCCAGAAGTACTCAACTGCTTAATTCAAACTTGCTCTGGTTCATGTCCGTTAATCCAATGCTTCTTATTCTTAATGATTTCAGAATACAAAACTTTCTCAGACGTATTATTTTGAATAATATTGATAGCATCTCAGAGTAATTACATCTCTTAGAAAATACATATGTGACATGAATCTATCTTGTGAAACTACAGTTAGGTTTATGTGTTTACCTAATATTAAATATCAATAAATTAGCTTAAATAAAATTGAGTACTTTCTTTATTAGTTCTTTTCGTGAATAGCTCTGAACAAATTACATGACCCGGTAGGGGTCTCGAAAACATTCCGCTAAAGGAGGAATTGGAAAAATTGCAGCATTAGCCACAGCAAAGATAAGCTAATTATGCGATTCACAATTTTGATATGATTTATTTCTTTTAAAAAAATTTTAAAAAAGAATTGAGCCCTGTACGCCCTCAAGCCGTATAATAAACAAACGAATTTGGAAATTAAACTCGTAAGGCAGATGTAATTATGTCATCTTTTGAATAGAATAGAATAGAATATCTTTATTAGGATTCAGACCACACAGGCTCCATCAAATTTATAACAATATAAGAAAATGTACAATAGATAAATAAATCAAATCACAAAATATGCCTTTTAGGTCTCATATAAATAATTAAGTCTCGACAATTTTGTCTTAAGCTTTATCACTGCGTAAGCTATATAATTTTTTGATATAATTGTTATAATAAAGCCGAAAAGTTTTTTTAATGAAGCTTTTATACAAAATTGATGATACGAACAATAAATGATGTACAATTCAAATGAATTATTATGGATTATTGAGAACTATTTATAACAATTTTAATAATAGCTAATATGGTGATATAACGTATAGATTATCAAATATAATAATACACATAGTAGATAAAAATATTTCAAGAAGCCATGTTGTTGATAAAATTTTTTCTTGTCTTTTGTTTCACCACGAGAAAGTTAAGTCATAATCAAAGTTCAAATCATCAATATGATCGTATATTATTCCTAGTTCAGTACATAACAATTTGAAAGGCTTCTTAGACGGAGGCCTTTCTGTAAACCAACTTGAAAATTTATTGTAAATATAATTAATTTTTGAAAAGGAAAATATCTTTTCCGCAATACTTACCACCGAAGGTGAAGTCGTCACGTGTTCAGACCTAGTTCCTACTCCATGGATCTTACTTATTTGGTTCATATAGGCTCCCGTCCACTGATTCGACTGAAATAGTTTTATAAAATAGTACATCCTCAAAAATCATAAGGTATGCTGCGATACGAACTGTAATCTGCTGGCATATATGGTGCAGGACACAGGCCCAATGTGTTTAGCAAATTTTCTTTGTACAGTTTCCAGCTTTTACAATAAACATTTGTCATTGGTTTCCAAAAAGCGGTGGTATATTCCAGTCTAGGCCTAATCCAAATAGTATAAGTTTGTTATACTTTTCGAATTTCATTTCACTCGATAAATAATCTATGCTTATTTCCCAAATACGTCTATTTAAAGTTTTTTTCATGTAACTTGTTATGTTATGCCTCTTGAATATTTAGTTTGTGCAAATATTATGAAAACGCAGACACGTGATTTAAATAAAAGTAAATTTTAATTTATTGAGGATGAAAGGTCAGTGTGAAGTATAAATAATATAGCAAGAGGAAATAACGCGCTTGCTTCATTAGTTTCTTTTGTTAAACTTGTGAGGATGAATCAACTGAAGAAGGCTACCGAAAACGATAGCCGAAATAATTTACAGGAAGAAAACTACTGGAACAACAATAGCTGCGTTAGTGAAAACGCAGATCAGGTAATTGGAGATGATGATTTGAAATGTTTGCAAGTGTTTACTAATAGTGCTTGTTACATAGAAATTAGAAAACTCAGAATTATACGTGATTGGAAGTAAGAAGATTTATGAATTTCTACACCTTTCACTAATAAGCATCAGTTCAATCGTAACTAACAGATTTGTATATCGGACAAAATTTATCTTAAGATGAAGCGACTTCAATTGGTTAATCTTGGATTTAGCACGATATTAGAAAGAAGAGATCAAAAATATCGGAGACAACTCCAAAGGCATTTTAAACGGGACATCTGCTTTAATATATGGATTAATTTAAATTTGAGGACTTCGTTGCTGCATATGTTCTAACAGAATAAAATTTCAATTATCAATAAAATTGCCAATTTCAAAGGCGCCAAAATGGGTTGACGCTGAAAAATCTTATATGTATAAAAGCATGTAAATTAGAAACTATAGTTCAGAGCAACAAGTCATATTATTTTACGATGATAGAAAGGATAAAAATATAGACAAATATAGCAAAATAGCGTAAAAAACAATGAAAGGTATACAGGAGCAATTTGTTTGAATGATCAGGTATGTGATTATTAGTTAGATATTGAATCCATTGCGTAATAAGAAGCTCAAATAAGGCCTGCATTTGCAGGTAGTATAAACCTTGAAATACCATATGAATTATTGTTAATATTCAGCACTCATAAATATATAAAATTTATAAGATGCTGCGACATTGAATAGGAAAATACTTTGATGTATTCCTGTAATTTTTTATAGTTGTTATTGAATATATACTAGAATAAATTGATCTTTTGGCGAGATTGTATGCGGTGAGAATGTAAAAAATGTAGCGATACCTGAAGCCCAGGATATTTGCATTTCTCTTGCTAATCATCTGTGCATGTAAAAAGGAATAAAAATGAAAATTTAGGCACATTATGGATATGGTGAGCATATGCATGTCTAGTAGCAATTATATTTACGCCTTATTTGGAAAGAATCATTTTGATAAAACACCTTTGAAACTAATATTTTTTTATTCGATTCTTGTGGAATATCTTTGTAATCTGTAATATGGCATAATTATTAAACTTAATAAATGAAACGCACAGATACCAACCCATGATTGAAGGGTTTTCAACAAGTGAATTGCATATCGTACGAACATCACTATCTCTAGTTCATTAAAATAAAATGCTCATATTAACATTCGTACAATATTAGGAGTTGGAATTAGGCAGACTACGTGAAACATTATGTGCTTATTGTTAGCCTTATAAGTAAAGAGTAAAAGCAGTGTTGAATTTCATAATTAAATTTGACGAAATAGTGAAATATTTTTAAAGTATCATAGAGCATAGACGAATTATCGGGTCGTGGTATTCTAGGACTCCAAACTAAGCATGATCTAAAATCAGCCGTATTATAATAGAATACAAGATCCGATGTAAGACAGCCCCGTGTCATGAGCACTAAACTTTGTAACGCGAAAGAAAATACCATAACTTTCGAGGAATCAGTTGTGCATGGAATCTCACCAAAAAACAACTTTAGTTTCATTTACGTGGGTTAGGCAATGCACTCGATCAAGACAAGACGATTGAACCCCCGGAGCGAATGATAATACGGACAAGTTAACAAATTTGAACCTTACCGCCATTCAGTAGAAATTTGACTCATAATTATATGAGTTTTTTGTAGACAAATAGCAAATTGCCATCCTTAGAGTACGACATGATTTATTAGGGTATTTATCTAAACCAAATAAAGAGGATTTATTATGGATACAGCTACGAAAATACTCATAGGTCTGATTTGAAACACAAAATATAAATGGTGGTAGAAATTTTATAGGACGAATAAATTTGGATTAGGTTTACTTTTATTGCGGTTTTATAAATTTGCCTACGTTCAAATATATATATATATATATATATATATATATATATATATATATATATAGTTGGGAAAGGAAAACACATTAATAACCATGGATGGCTAATGTGGCCATTTATTTCACGAGAATACTAAACTTCGCTCTACAATCTTTCATTTATATACATTCTGGGTTTTCATTTGAATATGTGGGTGGCAACAAATATGACTCGGTTTTCTATTTCTTGTTTTGGCTGATTGGTAAGTGTGTATGCGTTTGTGTCTGTGTGTGTGCCTGTTTGCATGTAAAGGTCCTTCTCACTGTATTGAAAAGTGATGTCTGAGATCTGGTCAAACAAGCTTATCAATCATCGAAAACAAGAAATAGAAAACCGAGTCATATTTGTTGCCACCCACATATTCAAATGAAAACCCAGAATGTATATAAATAAGTTGTAGACGCGAATTAGATTCTCGAAATAAAACCATCCATTTTGTTATTAATGTGTTATTCTCCTATTTAAAAAATATACTGTGTAATATTCGAAGGCAATGGACATATATATATATATATATATATATATATATATATATATATATATATATATATATATATATATATATATATATATATATATATATACGCCTTTATGAATTTCATTTTGTGCTCCTTTTGTTGTTGTATCTATTAATTTAGTGACCCAGTTGAGTTTAATATTTGTGGTGAGAAGCTTCCCATTTGAACCAGTGGACCGGTGTGCATATATGACTCCGATAAGAAAGGAGTCATGAAGTTGGAACTAGATCTGGACATTTGGCCTATATCTCCTCCTTTGGTGGGGAAAGTAGCGAGCAAGTTATTCTCTTTCTCAAAAATCTACAAAATTTATAACCAATTGCCGAAGGGGCTTAGAGAAATGCCTCCATCTAAGATGTCTTTTCAAATTTTATCTACTGAACTTGAAAAATTCTGCAATCCTGCTGAATTTTTTTATTTTGATTATGATAATACTTTCTCATGGTTGAATAAAAGACAAGGATAATTGTTATCGGAAACAGTTTTTCTTGAAATTTTTATTTCCCAGTTTTGTTTTATTATAATTGAAATGTTATGCACTATATCTTCATGTTAGTTAACATTACATACGATCAATTGCTAGTCATGGTTCTCAATTATTGCATAATGTTAACACTCGATATATACCTCAATTGTTCCTAATTTGATGATGTATATATTATTCTTTCAGTTGAACTTTCTGATATTGTTATATTGTATAATAAAACTAGTGAGATATACTTATCTCATGAGATTAATTGCACAATTATTGTGATGTGATAAAATTTTTTTAATATATATTGTACATTTTCCAATTTTATTATTTGATGGAATATGTGTGGTTTGAATCCAAATAAAGATATTCTATTCTATTCTATTCTAATTGACACTTATCATATTTACTCCTTAACGATACAATGCTCATTCATTCCTAAGGTAGTTTTAAAAATCCTTATTTCTGTCTTTGTTTACTTTACATCATATGACAGTTGGACAATTTGAAGTAAACTTTTGATCACTTAATGTAGAACTATTTTCGTTCTGTTGCATTTAAATTAATATACTCATTTCCATCAGTTACGAGATCACTGCTTATTAAGTTATTTCACTTGGTATGAAAAAAAAATTGTCTGACGCAAGATAAATGCAAATTTGCATCCAGTTAATAAAGTGTCAATTAGATGGATGGTTGCGTTATGAAATAAATTTCAAACGAATGCACAGGGACATAAGAACAAATGGATTAGTTTACGTCTAATTTCACACCATTTAATCTTCTGCTATTATATTTTTATGACCTCCCTTGGTAAGATTTATCTACGAGTCTCTTTGATTTTACTTTGCTCCACTCATTACAATTGCCATCGCCTACAATTACGTGAAATAGACTGATGCATTTAAAGGGTCAATAAAAACAGTCACTCGTAGTTTCACATTGTTTGTTATTTTAGTGTGTTATTAGGTTTACCTAAATACCTAGCAGTTGTAGACACACAGAAACACATGCAAATTTGCAACGCGTACCTATCTAAATCAACGTGATTATCTCGTCATCAGTATAACTTTAACGATTTAAATGAAAAATCGTATCTGTTCCATTAGTTTGCTTTTATACCTTGTGATGATCTGTGGACTGATGAAGGAATCGGTAAATGGTTGAAAAAGGGAAATTGGAACAATAAAGTTTTAATCACATCAGAGATCAGGTAATTTCGAAGTACTCAGATTCCCGAACTTCGTTTACATCCAATCGTTTACCGTGTTATTCCCTATTTGTTATTACAAAATACCAACTAACTCTAAATAAGTTATTTATCTGATTGTCGTATCGTGTCCACCCTTTTCGACTAGTTATCAGTGTTATCATGTAGCACCTAGTTATCAATTAAGTATTCCTCCTTCTACATATACTTCGTGCAATATATTGTAGTTTATTTTATTTCCAATTTTTTTCAAGAGGGCGTTCTTTTCCGCTCGCTTTCATTATTCATTATTCGTAAATTTCTGATATCTATGAAGCTATACATAATTAGGTAAAAGTAATTTTTTCCTCTTTCCTGGACACATCAATAAATGTGTCAGCATTCGTCTACCTATTATTTCCAACTTGTGTACAAATTTCGCTAAAATGCTATAAAGCTATGTGATATTATTAATTCTGTTCATTTAAAAAAAACAGAGTAATGAAATTATTATTGTGATGTGTAGTGATTTGTTTGATGATTTTTCGGGAAAATGGGACACTGAACCGTTGGACAAACATTAATATCAACTATTATAAGATAAATTCTAAAATACGAATCAATAAAACTGAGCTGTAAAAACGTTGCCCAAACGAAATACGAAAAATACTAAGCGATAAGTTACCAAATTCAACCACTGTATAAATACGTAGTGCAAAAATAATTAAGAGCTAGATTTTGATAGCTCTGATAATGTGTACCGAAAAAAGAACGCGAAACTTGAGACCAATAATTACTTGCTTCAGTGTTATTAGAAATGGGAGAAATTTAAATAGGTAATCGCAGTTGAATAAATCTTATTTGAAACAAAATAGTATACTATCATGTTCTAGATGTTTAATTCATTCAAAACGAGGACCATATTAATAATTAGGAGGTATTTGGTGATAGCTCTGACGATGCGTCGTTAACAAGGACACGAAAGGCTATGCCAATAAGTTTTGGCTTAACTTATAGTAGAATATCTTGAATGACATACAATTTCAGCAAAATGGTAGGAGAAGAAGGTACTTGTCGATGCTTCCAAAGATGTGATCAGAAACATATTCACGAAATATCAAGTCTAGAATGGTAATCTTCGATGATGAAAGAAATTTTAGAATAGCAAACATTGAATCTGAGCAGAAAAAAGGATGGTATTTAAATGGCATTTTGAAATAAAATACAATCAGACGATTAAAACCAAGTTCAATTCCAAAAAAATACTCATGGGTAACTTGGTGATACTTATAATGTTGTGTCCGGAATATTAAATACGAATCATATATAACTTCAATGACATTTGAAGTAAAAAATTAAACAAAAATAATGCTAAGCTGAAGGCAACATGGATTAAACCTCATATAGAACAAAATAGGTTAGGACGACATTGATTTTGTTCAAATCCAACAAAACGATGGCAATGCTTGTTCTGTTCAAATGAAATAAAGCGGTGTGATTTTAAGCACTGAATAATCACGTCACGTTTGCTCGGACAAACAAGAGATTGTACTCAGATGTTCTTTGCATTGGAAAATTTTCGGAACACATTTCTAGGCTACTTCTCCAGCCCACAATTCATCACTTATAAGTGGGAAATTACCTAAAATCTATTGGCGTTTCTCAAGATAGGCGGGCGCTACCTCTGTATTTTAATCTATATCTGTAGAATACTCGTTTAAATGTATCTATATTAAACCTGTATGTTAATGTAATTTTCGCGTACATCAGACCAACTGTGACGATAGGTGGTCATTTTAATGCAAAAGACATTTAGAACAAATGTCCATTACTAAGATTTATACTATGCATTACCAATAGATACATAAATACTACTAGGCAACAGCAAACATAAAATTTTGAATGAGGGTATTTTATATACAATTTATTAATAATTTGTAAATCTGCGTTGCAAAATAGAATCTAGATTTATTTCAATAGACTGAAGAATATGTATTACACTTCACGATGGTTTTTTTTCACATTGACAAATGTATAGATAATGAGATTGGTGTTAATATCAAGCTTGCTACCTGGATTTAAACAATTTTTGCACCGCTCGCAAATTCAATGATCGTTTAAAAAAACTGATTGCGTTGCCGCAAATCGTCAATCTTCGCCACTATTTGGTGGTTAGAGCACCAGATTGCGAAGAAGACGTACACAGGTTCGAGCTCTGTCCGCGGCAAATTCTGTACAGTACATAATGAGTTCTCAGTAAAGACGAAATCGGTCTACTGAATGAATTGCCATTTCGATATAATACAAAAATTAGTTTATATTGATAAATGTATGTACATTATGGGTCAGGTGTTTAGATCAAGATCGCAAACTTGATTAAGGTAATTGTTATAATCGCCCGTTCAACCAATGTTTGTGTAATTGCATAAAGTATCATTTCAATAGCACCTCGACATGTAGCGTTGTGTCTGCAAAATATTTAAAGATATGGCTTGTTTAGTTGAAACTTCATACCTAAATGTATTTTATATATTGGCTTCTACTAAAGAAAAGGCGAACCAAGAATTATTATTTAGTATATAACTGAAAATTGTGTGTAGTGTGCGGTAGGTTAGCTCAGTGGTTAGATCAACTGATCCCGAATCAGACGTCTTCAGGTTCGAGCACTGTCCGTGACAAATTCTGAACAGTACATGATGAGTTTTCAAAAAGAATGTAACCGTTCCACTGGATGAATTGCCTATTTTGCACTATAAACCACTTGAATTTGTCAGGCGTTTATATCAAGATCGCAACATTGATTTAAAGTAAATGTTGTCATCGCCCGCGCAACCAATTTTCATTCACTTATTTATCCTGTCATTCAATTGGAAACTTGCGATTTTGCGCCTCAGTTTCATTTATATTCTGATCTTCTAAATTAATTTAAATATTTTTCTACATACATAATTGTTTAATTACAACTGCATATTGCATAGTGTCTTCAAACGCTCTCAAGTAATTCAATGCACAGTTTTAAGGAATGATTCCCAAGACCAGAACTACATTGGTGACAGCTCTATTATGTAGTTTTGCATTCTCCTCTCCTTGATTTGTCACATGCTTCCGTCCAGATTAGTGAGATAAAGGATTCCGTACAAATCTGATAAACCTAAGGATTCCATTTTCCATTCAGTAAGAACATTTACAGCTCAATATGAGGGATGATTTTAAAATGCTTCTTATTTTGTATTTTATTATCATTAGTTTTATTTTATACATGGTTTGGCGTCACATAATAAAGTAATCTTGGGATCCTCCTTTATTCTGTCAGGTTCTAAGTGCTTTGACGGAGGATTACATTTACTAAGGTTATCCAATTTTTGTTCAATTAACTTATCAAAGAATTCAAAATAAAGATTTTCACCTGACACAGACTGCATTACTTTAGATTTAGAGGCATTCCAAGATAAATAAACTTGCAATTAATATTTATTTTATACTTTTGACCATTTATAATTAATTTGATATTCAAAAAATTGATATTACTCGAAGTCCAACATTTCGTCGTAAATTTAGGTACGCTCTCTTTATTAGTTAAGTTTAGGAAATTTATCATTTCTGCATTACAATGGTTCCAGTGAGGAGACATATCATCCAAGAACCTCAAATATAATTTTGGTTTCATGAGTTTCGTATATAAAAGATTTTCATCTTGTGTAATGTGTAGAGTTGTTTGTAATTGAAATCAACTCTGGCTGTCCTATTGTGACACCTATCATTTTTGAAGTTTACTCCCTTCTAAATGTAAAACAAAAAGGGTACACATTATCATCAATTTCATTATGCGTCGAATTATGGTTTAAATTCCTACAAATATTTGCGGATGGCCAGCAGGAAACATCAAATACAATAAAGAGCTTTGATCTATGTCTATTTTTGTACATTGATACCACGTAGAAGCTAACCAACTTATTACATTCTACTGATAAACATTTAACGACAATTTTAATCAATGCATGAGAGCTTACAGAGTTTGATCATCAAAGAAATTGAATTGACTTAGTCAGTGACATAAAAGAAATTAAATTTTATACATTATGAAATGCTGTTTAGAATTTTATAAACAATTTGTGGTGTGCATTTGAATCAAAATTTGTCAGTTTCAAACAGAAATATCCTAATGAATTACTAGGGGAAAATCTATCAGATGACATACATTTGAGGCCAAAATTGTACCTAGAGTCCCAGAATGATATATTATTTATTTGAAAATATATTTCAATAAGAAACTTATTATTCATTTTGTTATGTATTCACTGTTCATTAATCAAAGATTGATTTCATTGATGGCTTTTTTTGCATTATTGTAAAATTATTTGCCGAAAATATTGTTAATATATTAGTGAAGTTCTATGTCATCAAAAATATGACTATTTTTACAGTTATTCAGCGTTTCTAACCTATTAGATTTACCCTAAGCAAAAACTTATAATAATATAATATATTATGTCACTAATATATTACTCTTTAAATCAAGTTTGCGAGCTTGAAGTAAACACCAATCCCATTGTATTTAACCAGTCGTTGAACAACATAAAAAATACCGCAAGCCGCAATGCACTGACGCGATTCGACCTTCCATGATCGTCTACAAAGTACGACTTCAAACTGACTATCGAGGATCAAACCGCATTGAATATATATGGAAATCGAAGTTAGATATACGGCTCTCACTTCTAGCAGTCTTGCATACATTGCACTTGACTGGAAATGTCGGCTACACAATTTCTATGCAGTCACGAGCATTAACTGTTTGCAGCTTCGCCATATATATGTATATATATATATATATATATATATATATATATATATATATATATATATATATTGTATAGGCAATACAATTTAACAATAATTGATTGCGCAGTCAAGTATATTTAACTGATAACATCGCAGTTATAGACACATACACATACGCTACGCGGAGTTAATTGGCGTATTGTCACTAGCTTTTATACAATTTCATATTCAAAATAATGAATAAAGTGGTTTTGAATATATTTCTACATCGGCTGGTTTAGTTTTTCTTGATTGTTAAGTGATGAACTGTGTACTGATGAAGGAACTCGATAACGGGTTCCGAAAACTCTTTAATCGATAAAAGGGGTTGGGTACAGCCACTCATTATTCCGAACGAGGATTAGGTAAAAGATGAAAATAATAATTAATTACTGTGATGGTATATCTGTGAAAGAGGACACGTGTCACCAGAGCGTTGACTAATTTTCTTAGTGACATCTGAATTTTGATAATAATAAACTATGAAGCTGAGCTGAATGCCACCTAGTTTAAACAACATTTCGAACCAAATTATGTTGACATTTGTATATTTTAAATTAATATCGGTCGGTGTTTCATCATATTCAATTGTGATCCTTATTTCTAGTGCTTCGATCCATTGGAGAGCGGATTGTTGGAAGCCGCTTCTATCCGCGAGACATTACTCACAATTGGCGAGGTCTTCACAGAATCTGAAGCGAATGACTTTTTTAAGGAAGCAAGCGTTGGCGCCGATGGCAAGATAGCATACGACGGCAAGTTAACCGATCAATTATTTCATTTTCATTTTTTATTGACGTAATTGTTGGAAGATTATAATTAGTTTGATAAAGCGTATATTTCAGGTTTCAGTGCAGGGTTAAAATGTGCTAATGTTACCTATATATTGATGAATTAACCACGTTTGGTGGCTGCATGCTGGTATTTTCTGCATCTCTTTATTTATAAGTAGAATGTTGCATATACATGAAAATTTTGGTTAGGTAAGGAGAAAAAATTAAAGACGCTCTATTTTATTATTTTTGTCTTAGACGGATTATGGGCTAAAAGAAATGTTTTGAGCGTTAGGCAGTTGATATATTACATTATCGACGTTGTGCGAAAAATGTTTTTACTTCTACTGTCCAGAAAATGTATTCATACACATACGTACATGCACACTTGAATTTCATCACCATTCTTTTAGCTCATGTTGTTTCCGCATTGTGCCAAACATTGGGATTGGTGTTGCGATAAAAACTATGCTTAAGCATCAATACACGTTCGAGAAATGCCTAATTTAATAAATATTTATTTCCTGATTTTAAATTTGTTTTTCAATACACCTTTTGTACTTTTAGATTTAATAGTTCAGCATCATTCGAACAAGGACAATATTTAATAGATTGGTGATAATTTTTGAAAAAGATCTAAGAGCATTCACAATCCAATTGAAAACTATTTTGGCAAAAACCACGTTACAGCATTTTTCTTTCAGAAGATGAAAATCAATAGAAATTAATGTAGAAAAAAATAAATGCATATTACTTTTATCCAGATGTTAAAATGTCATAAAGATTTAGATTGTGCTTATGAGTCAATAATTAAAAGTCAGCAATCTTTCCATCGAAATGCTATATTTTATAAATTGCAAACGGGAATATAATAGAAGTTGTACACCTAATTCATATTTAATTTTGTACAATTCATAAAATGTAACAGATAACACAACACTTTAGCCATTCAAATATAATTATTTAAAAAAAATGATTTCATGTATTTTATCGTGGTAATTTTTTTAAAAACGTTGTAGTACTTTCACATTAAACAGTTCACAGTTGCGAATCATGAATACAAATAAAAAAACATTTCTTTCTTTAACTAATATTTCACACAGTGTTAAAATGCATTTTGAATTTCTAAAACAGATCTATCACGGAAACTTGTAACGTCATATGCGCGCCCGGCTTCCAAGGTGAACTCCGCACGTAAAAGTTCGAGAAAATAGTAAACTATTATGATAATGTCGAAGATGAGGATGATTATGATGATGATAGTATGTTAACAATTGCTCTTTTACTAGATCTTTATGCTCGTATGATTCAATTTGAATTCAAATGATCTTCACAAAATTAATTTCGATTTCGAAACGTGATACGAAGTGGACAACTTATATTAATTCATTTTATTAGATTTTACAAAAATTCTGTGTATCTAAATCTTCATGAGCAATGCAGGTTAGCAAGGTACATTGCATTCCTTCGATGCAATGTGTGCGCATCTAAAGCACACTGACAGTCAGAGCATTAATCAATTACTTATTTCATTTAATAAATTAATTCACCTTAACATGGGCCATCTCTGAAAGTCGGTGCATTTTATGCCATCGTGAAATGACTGTTGTTGCGTAGCAAAGTTTGAGTTCATAAAATTGCACAGATTTTGTCTTTGCCATATTGTCAAAATTGCACTACAATTCTTTACCTTCCGATGGCTTTTTCGACTGTAGATGTCTTTTTATCCATGCCGGAGGAGAAGTCGATGACGTTATTAAATTCGATGTAAAGTGCCAGCCATGTTTAGAAGAGCATTAGTACGAAAAATATTTTATTGAAGTTCAAAATCAGTGTTATTTAATAAACTTTATATTATCCGGTAATTAAGTAAAAACATGAGAATTTGTTGTCAGCATAAAAAATTGTCAATAATTTTACTTATGGAGCCCAAATAAATAAAATCATATATTTAAACAGGCTTTCATATTTGGATAGCAAATCAGTGAAACATCAAAATATTAATTAATAATTAACAGATGAAAGATAAAATCTTTTTAAAAAATATTACAATTTAGTATACCGAGGATTTTGTAAGGCAGGCTTTGCCTATTTTGGGAAATGCCAGTTGGGGAAATTTGCACACATTGATTACGCTATCCCGGGCACTTTCATGCCGTTGACAATTTTACAATACAAGAAGCTGTCTCATCAGTGATGTATATATATATATATATATATATATATATATATATATATATATATATATATATATATATATATATATATATATATATATATATATATATTTAAATAGGATGAAAAACAAATTAATAACAGAGTGGATAACGGCCATTTATTTCGTGAATACTAATCATCACTATAGTGGTAACAAAAGCGAGTCAGATTTGTTACCACTAGCATAATCAATTGAAAACCCAGAATGTATATAAATGAATGATTGTATAGCGATGATTAGTATTCACGAAATAAATGGCCTTTGTTATTAATGTGTTTTTTCTTCCTAATTAGAAATATACTGTGCAATATTAAAAGGCATGGACATTATATATATATATATATATATATATATATATATATATATATATATATATATATATATATATATATATTGTGCGTGATTGTGTAATGCAGTTGCTTTAATTATTAACTCAAAAATATATGTATAGCAATTGACTTGTGTGTGTTAGTGTAAGGCCCAGTATTTAGTGGTCATTTTTGAAATGAATGTATAAAGAAAAATATATTACTTGTATTATCCAAGAGAAGCATAAATTTGAAGACACTGAAGCAATTATGTCTCAGTTCAAGCCGTGGTCGCTGGAATTCTGACGAATGTTTTATTTGAAATCAATTAGGACAAAAAGTTAAATTTATATTGGTTACTGATAAATAATGAAACCAAGCCAGTATTATTTAATTATATATACATATATATAATTGTATATATATATATATATATATATATATATATATATATATATATATATATATATTCAAAATTTACAAATATTTCGAAACCAAATTAACAAATTCACATTTGAGTACAAACTAATATTGGTGATGATTAATTGATCAGTTTTGCATGGCTGATTAATAGGCTATAATATAGATTGATAAAATTTGCGTTTTAAGACTATTTTTCGTTAATGACAATGTAAAATTAACAAGTAAATAAAGTGTGAATTATCCGTAATATGTTAACGGCACGCTAAAAAATTTTGCACAAACTTTGTATAATATTTTATTTTTGTTTATGGTGTTGTGCTTCAGTTTTCTTCACAGTTGTACTTGAATTTCAAGGTTTTAGCTAAAATATATTTTTATCTTGGAAACCATTGCATAGTACTCAATTTAAAGATGTGAAAAATCATTATCATCAAATAGCCAGAGTTCATTTGAAATTATATCCCATTAATATCTCAGTCAACGAATAGTCAAATTTTCATTAATTTTTCATCAACATCTAACTAGTTTACTATAAGGAAACCATGAATATTACAAAATAATCAGCTTTTTCTTTGCATACTGAGACCAAACTTAATTTGGATATCCAACGTATTAATGTAGCCACCATATCAACAAATGAATTTTCTGTGGATATGCCAACAATACCTTTGGCCTATTGTTAAATTGAAATGAGCATAAACATAAATAAATTTAATTATTCTCTTTGTAAGAACGTAAATAAAGTAATAAAAACAGCACTAATGAAATTTTTATAAACGATTTTTAAAGTTAAAGTGTTACAGATGACGAATATTATTGCAAATATCTAAATTGTGGAGCACAAATGTCCATAAGACGATACCCAATTCCGTCGTAATAACAAATGCATTTCATAATTGACTGAAAGAATTATCCGGCCTGTACGAGTTATTGGAGGACTGTTTGAACCAACTAAATGAATAACAGACAAACATTGCCGACATGCAATGGCAGTTAGCGTAGTAGCAGAAGCGTAATTCCTCGATGAATTGCCTTATTATAATAAGGAATATACATAAATAGTCAAATATGGCAAATACAGACACATGCACTCACTGAATTTTTGGGCTATTTTCAACTTGATGATAAAATAAGAACTTATTAACCAGAAAAGGCAATTACAATGAGACAACGATTGCGTTTGCAATGTAAAATGAATTTTACATTCTATAGCAACATAAACTGAATAAGTATGAGTTACTGAAAATCAGTTTGGCTGCATGTGCAACTTCGTAGCCGCCAGATAAAAATTTGATTTTTCAGCGGATATTTGAACAACTTATTTTCTGTTTATGGCAAAATTAACTGAACGTGATCTCGTTTTCTATGCACGTTTACTTGAAATTTTAGAGACAGCGCTTGAAGTTCTTTAAAATTGCAGCAATTGCTATATTTTACCAGTTTTGCATAATTTTTTACATTACGTTTACATCTTCTTATTTCTGAAAAAAATATTTCCTTATGAGTTTTTAGATTTTATTTGTTTTAACTAATATATTGCTACTCGATTCATTTAAATGTTAATCCATTTTATTCGAAATAAAGAAATTTTCCTAAAGCGTTACTTTAACGATATAATTTATAACAGAATTACTCCTTAAACCCCTCACCGTACGAAATATGTTTTGGCTTTATGATTTATTATTATACTTTAAACCAATGTGCTTGGTGCGTATTTTGTTGCTATTAAATGAATAATGAAAATTAAACAATTCTAAATTAGTTAAACTTCGGCGTCCATTCGAAACCTTTTTTAGTCAAAACATTGAAAGTATTGATGTTAATTTCGTTCAGCACCACAGGATTTGCTGACTTCTTTCGGCTTCTGATTGCATAGTTAGTTCTCAAGTCAGTTCGTATTGGTGGGTATTCGGTAGCAAGTAGATGAGGCAAAATTAGGCAAACAGAAAATTATCATCAATGAACAAATATATATATATATTATTTTTTAAAATGAAATCCAGTAAATCTTTGTAATGGTTCAACCAGCATGATTAACGCCACGAGGAATTTTCGAAGCAGTAAAAATCTTACGCACAAAATCAATATAATTTGTCATAAAATGCGCTAATCTATTATGAAATCCTATCATATTATGACGGAAAGGCAAAATTCCACATATAATGGATGTTAAAAAAATTAAATTAGCTAATAAAGAATCTTCGTGCACGAATTTTCGACTGTATAAAGCAGGCTTCAGTTTGTTTATCATTCTTTTGGTTTGCTCAAATTTACGATGAATACAGCAATACGTGTCAGAAGTAGCCATTGGATGTCGCCGAATCGACTAAGAACGTCTGCCAGAACTTCTAGATAATAATCTGTCAACGCAAGTGCGAGGACAGCGTGAAGCCGCACAAATCTCATCTTTACAAAGGATTCGAATTAAGTTTTATGCCTCACTAGACACTTGAGTTTGGATTGGATTTGACACTTTAATAAGTTTATCATGTCTATTTATTACGCTAGTAGATTATTCGGGCCGGTATATGATTAACTTGTTTGTAAATTCCAAGCATTGCACAACATATTTAGCCAACGCGTCTACTTTCATTTTGTCCTTGTGAACATGAAGTGATAAAATGTTCTGGCATGGAACGAAAATTAAATAATGCAATCTGGATTATGTTTTAATGGTCATATTACCATACATTTGGCTAAGTTTAAATGGTACTTCATTGGACCGTCGGTCTTCGGTCGGATTATTCTGATATAACTGACAATTACGATCGCCATGCCTATGTCATAGATTTCCCGAATGGCGACAACTAAATCTTTATAAGAATATTTTGCATTAGCGATTGAAAACTTCGTCTTGGAGATCGATTTTGATCATTCTCGTCAGCCTTCAGTAAATTTGTATGAATTATCCCGTTTATAATTTTGGCGGGTTCGTTAGATTACACGGCTAATTTTTCCATTCAGTCATTAAGAGGTAGGAATAGAAACATTACCGGTTTTTTGTAGTAGTTTGTCCTGATTACTGCATCATAAGCAGAGGATACGGGAGACTTGTGGTGCTGAAGTATTTGAACCTTGTTTATTGGTATTCCCGGTTACTGCTTTAACTTCGATCATTTCTTTTGGTATTTTGCAAGTGCCTGGAAGAACTACGTGTTTAATTTCATTTATGTTGCTGAACAAACCGTGTGCATCAAAAATTGTTTAACACGTACATGAAGTAGGATAACTAATTAATTATACAAGAATTTAGCACATGCACAATATTTAGAAACAAAAAAATTTATGTATGTAATGTTCCGGACCATGTTGTTCACATTAATGTGCCAATTATGTACGAGCGCCAACCTGTGTCTTCTCTGTTCTTGTATAGAATGGGTTGCACTATGGTTTGCTACTGTCTATCCAATATAATTTAGCATAGTTATGTCATGCCAGCTCATGGTGATTACAAAGGCAAGATGACCTATATCTATTTAACGTGACGTAGAAGTTAAATTTTCTTTAAAAATAAAACAATTATGAGCACAAAACGCGGATGAGGCTGTAAATATCGATGAGCAAATTTACTGTTACGCAATTTCCAAATAACCCTGCTCTTTTCTTGTAACACGCGGCTCCGCTTAACAACCCAACGGTGTTAAATTTTGACAAATATAGTGCTCTTTAAGGTCAAATAGTCTAACTCTGTTTTTACACAATATTTCTCTTAACTGTGATTTTAGAAACAATCTCTGTTAGTTCCAAGCAGTTTTATTTGAGATTTCTTAAACTGCAAATTTAATTTTAATTAATAGGGTTTTGTTTAATGAAATCACAGTTAAGAGAAATATTGTGTGAAAAAAGAGTTAGACTATTTGACCTTAAAGAGCCCTATATTTGTGAAAATTAAACATCATTGGGTTGGAACGTGGAGCCACGTGTTACATTCTATCACACGTTAAATATATATGACCGCAATACGAATGTGCTGTGTTTCATAATGAAAGTAAATATTATGTGAGCATGGCGAATTATTTGAAAACAATATGTTTCGAAAAATCGCTCAGGGTTCACAACACATTGATAAACCTTTACCGACTATTAAGTAATAATAACAGCTGCAATATTAAATTCTATCGACGATTAATACAAATGGTCATTAAATTTTAAGCGTGAAAATAAAACTGATGGGAACAATGTTAAACTTACGATAATATATCTCAAAATTTGAAACCAATGTAGTGGCCTTGTAGGTGGCAATTTGAATTATAAATTACACAAGGTATTAAAGCAATTCATCATGTTGACTGGTTGCGTATTTACTGGAAAATTTTCATGTAACTGGCAGAATATTCCGTGACCGGGATAAAAAACGAAGATTAACTCTCTCATTTTTTAATATTCCTTAGTTAATAAATCCTTCTTTAGCCCAACTTTATTTATGGATATTTAGATTTGCATGGTCGTATTTTTATTAGCTCTCTTGTCTGATCTTATTGGAGTTTGTTTCGCCATGTTTTATTCTGCTCAATTTTATAGAAGTTATGTTCGTTTCTTTATATTTTTATTTGTTTGTAACCTAAATATGAAGCTAATGTTAAAAATTATTATTCACAAGAACTGCTGAAATATTTCTTATGCGGACAGGTATATAGTATTGTAGAAGACTCAGTATTACACGTACAAAATATTTTTAGGTAATACTTTGTATATGTATATCATTTATTTCAATTATTGACATACGGGCTAATAAAGGATTGCTTATCGCTTACATTAACTTAAATAAATTTGAATTATTAATTCTAAATAAATAAATAAATAAATTTAGGTATATATCGTTATTTAAACTGTTTCAAATTGTGGTGATGAATTTAATATTAGCTGATTAAGTAACGCAGGTCGAGACGAAGTAATCTGGCATGGTCTAGTGAAATAATATCCGAAGAAAAATAAAATCTATTTGAGTGAGTATTAGAGAACTATTTCCACCCCAAGCAAAAAAGAAAAACAATCAGCGATTGGAGCCGCAAACAGTTCCTGAAAGTACATGGTATCCTATCCATGAGAAAAAGTAAAATAAAGTTTATCAGGTACAAGAACGGTTTCTTTCATAAATAATGCAAAATTATCTACAAAAAACATAAAAATACTACGCGTTGATAAAGACAAGAGCGTTGTTTTAATGGACAGAACTGTTCATCTACAAAGTTGGAAAATGTGCTGAATGTTAATACAAAGTACATGCGTCTAGGACATAAATAAGATAAAATAGACAAAGTGGAGCGCAAACTAATATATGAAATTAAGATCTTGACAGGTGCAGGTTTACTTCATGAGGCCAAAGAGCAGAAGCTCAAACCAATTAGAGCATCTACACCATCTATGTACGGACTGCGAAAATTTCAAAAAATGATATCTTTTCAGATCAATATTATAAATGGCCGATTCTCCTTTGCATGCATGGTTATTTATTTAAAGGTAATTATTCCCTTGCCGATTCGGTTGAATTTATTAACAGAAATCAAGATATTAGTGTTAAAAACAAGATCATGGTGTCTTCTGATGTTACAACTGTGATCACAAATGTTCTAATTCACGTAACCATTGACATTATATTCCAAGCGTTGGAGCAAAACCTATTACTATCTCCGGTGCCAGATCACACTCTACGTAAGCTAATCTTATTATGTACGAAAGATATACAATTTTGCTTTAATGTAATTATTTATAAAGAGACTGATGTTTTCGCCAAAGGGAGCCCCAATTCTCCAATGTTGACTAAGAATTTTCTAGTCCATCTAAAGAACATATAATTAAGAAATGGCATAAATAAATGTGTTTGGTACATGCGGTACGTAAATTATATTTTCATTTTCCTTAAAAACCGGTGGCAATTACAAACAATGCTTCAAATTTTTAATAAAGCGCATAAAAATAAGTTTCATGGAAGAGCACGAGAAAGATGATAGTAATGATAAATTAAATAAAACAGTTTACCATAATTCAAACTGATTTGCAAAATATATGCATCAGAGCAGTTTCGTGCCTTTTCAAATTAAATTATCAACATTTCGCGGCTGTATTTGAAGAATTGTCAGGCTGGTTAGTCTAGATTCAATAGGCAACTTATAAACAAAAGCATTAAGCAATTTAATGCCTAATGGCTATACAAGACAATTAATTGGGTCAATTATTAAAAGGGGAAGCCAACAGAAATAGTCGTACTTCAAGAGAGAAAAGAAATCATTTTACATGAACATCCTATTTAAGGACGATGCATTTTCCGGCATCGTACAAAAGAACTTTGAAGCGCCATTACCATGCACATTTAATACAACTAAAATACGAGTGTTATTCAAGGTAACATACTTTTTATCAGCAGACAAAGAAATACAGCCGTTGATGTTGACTTCAAATATTTTTTACCAACATACACGAGCAAGTTTTCGATCAACTTATGTAGGCCGAACAACCTGGCGTTTAATTACTTGAATGAGAGAACATTGCAGCTTAAATGCCTGTCTTAAATCCAATGTTGAATACATCTATCAAATTGCGCAACATAACGTCGAAACATCATACATATGTTTTTCCCAGACGTAGCATTCATTTGTGGGTACTTGGGAAGCATATGAGAAAGAAAAGGTTCTTGTATCTAATAAAATGTCGATTCCTTTATGCATATGGAAAGGGTAGTAGAATTTTCAATAAGGCTCGTATTCCAAAAAAAATTTTTAAAGTATTAAACTTGATTTTTTTTAAATGGGTGAAATTAAATTTAGATTTCAATGAACATATAAAGAGAATTATGACAAATTTTAGAAAAGATGAAGTCCTTCAATGCTTAGAGGTAAAATATAAAATATAAATAAATAAATAAATATAAATAAACGCATTCGCCTTTGTTTTAGTACGACATTAATTTGCATCCATGTAAGTAAGTGGGTTTCTACGCTCTGTTTGATTTGATAAAATAGCGTAATGAATGTGTTGTTAATCTAAACTTTCAAACAGGCAGCTTATTTAAAGGAACAATTTTTCTTATTTCGTCTCCATGAAAAAAAACAACTTATTTATTAGTGTTCGCGAATTGCATATGGGTATAGGAGCCATTTTTGCTTAAAACCAGTTAAATATTGATTCAATGCGAGTATTTATGTCACATTTTGCTGAAGTGGTAAAATAAGAAGCAGGACATGAAGAAGTTGGTGGAGTTAATTGTTTGGATACGTAACTTGCCTTCTCTTGTATAGAAAGTGTTAAACATTATTTTTACAGTGTCTACATTGAATCTAGCCCCAAAACATAAAACCAATTTAAGTTCGATCAATGAAGATAACAAAGACATGATGACAAAAGTTTATTAACTAGCAGTAAAAGATAAATCATATTGAATAATAATATAAGACAAGCCCAGGTAACACGCAGAGTTTGGTTTATCCAATATTGAAGAAATTAAAATAATTACTTGTGTTAAAGTTTAACGAGCTCGGTTGTTGATAATGAGCGCAAGAAAGATTTACAAATATTTAAGTATAAAAGCACAAATAATGCATTTGATGAATATCGTCTATTACGCGTGACGTGGGCATAAAAATGGTTCCAACATTTCGCTCACGTTTTTTCCAAAATTGATTAAATTTCGTTTCAACTGATTTATAATTCTAAATGCTGTATAAAACATCCCGGCTTCCAGTAAATGCCGCACGACGTTACAAAGCAGCGAGGTGCCAAAACGGCTGAGAATTAGTACAGTTGGTGGCCTATATTACGACCGGAATTGCGTTCACCGGCAAATTCCGAGAAAGTTAGATAGTGTAGCAGTATCTAGAAGTGCTCCAAGACACTTGAGACCGGCTCTGATTGACTGGCTGATATTCATTCTTCAGTGGCGTTGAAATCAGCAGAGGGAGACATTGTAAAGGTTGAGAGTTGTCTCGTTGAATATCTGCGACAACACCGTGGTGACTGGCACACGTAGTGGTCCAATAAATAGATGTTGCTCCGTCTCACTAGCTGTGCAGCGACAAGATTGGCGTGACTAGGTGATTCTGCATGTGAAGCACGTCCAGAAGTCAGCGTTGGTGAACAGTCAGTGTGACAGGAGACAGCTCATACACGTAATGCACAGCAGAAATCATACGTGATTACTGACTAGCATGGTAAATCACCAGGCTTATACATTGTCAAAATCGAAAGCTCGCACACCATTTCTTATCGGCAAATTTCGCTTGTTTTAATTGGTACCGCGTAAATTAAATTTTAATTTCATTTACACAATATGTCGGCGAATTTTTCTTGAGCCGTTACACCGCTTTCATCTCTGTAATAAAAGAGAAACATTCCTCGTGGCGAGGCTTCATAAGAAATGTAGGGCAGAGTTCGAACCCAGTTAAGCAACTGGTTATTATTCTTCCCATAGCTACAAAAATGTACCGGATGTGCTGGGCTGAAGTATGCTTTTCGGTTGCTTCAACAATGATATGATGCCAGATAACCCCTAGCAATGGCTACACAAATTGATAGCTATAGTGGCCGGTCATACCGTGTGTGGCAAAATAGAGCAATTTTAGGTTTGGGAGTCGCAGCGTGAGGATTTCAAGCTAGATTGGCATTGAAGTTGACAGGTTTAAGTTGAAACCTGGACAGGCTGGACCGCCGTCAATGTGTTTGAATACGAACAAAGGAGATAGTGTGTTCTCGACGTTGTGGTAATGATATTCGTAGAGTGGTCACTGTGCAACTGATGAAAGTGGCCTGTAGCATGATATGTAGCCGATAACTACTTTGTTATTGATACACAAGGCTTTAGCTTTAAGTAGCTGTTCATACAAAAGTAGGTAGTGTGAGCTTAGGTGTGAGCCATAAGTTACTATGAAAAGGCATATACAATAAAATCAGAAGGTAACGAAAAAAGTGTACTCGAACATTGCCACAGAATTGGCCTAATACCAAAGAACTGTTAAAAATGCTGCACAATTGTTAGCTAAGAACAGCTGGTTATACCACGTGAGACAAGTGAGCGTGAGAAGAAAAATGAATCATGTGGATTCATAGAGGGGCCAAAGTGGTGCGCATAAAGTTAAAAATGCGATACGTAAAATGACGAAAAATTAATATTAGTAAAATCATCAGTTATGCGCAATACAAAGCAATCTATTGCTAGGTTGATATTTTAGGCAGATAGAGCCTGAGACATATGTAGAAAGTTGTATGTTCCCAGGATCAGGCGATTCGATAAATGGTTTCAACCTGTCTATGCTTACCGATATAGGTGTCGCACCTTGTATGATAATGAAGTATTTCGGCTGTCTGAGGAAAATCGGGTAAGGACTACGATACGTTGTTTTTAGTGGTGCAAAAGCAGCGTCATTGCGAACGAGTACTCTCTTACAGCTCTGGAGCTGCGGATGAACGAAGATTGGAGAAGGCATATGTATCGGCTGCTGTTGAGACATGTAACCTAAATGAAGTCGGAGTCGGGTAGCTTCGTCTTGTGGATCATCCTGTGTGGGTAGTAGGCGTGGGAGCTGTATAGGCAGGCGTAGATCCATGCCATACAAGAGCTGGGAAGCAGTCGTTTTAATCGATTCACGAGTGCGGCAACGCATGGAGAGCAGAACTAAAGGTACTGCATCGACCCAGTTGCCATTAATGGACAAGGATGCTAAAGCAGCTTTGAGTTCCCCCATGCATTCTCGCTATCATACCGTTAGATTGAGGATGGATGGCAGTCGTCTGGCGTAAGGTACATCCCATGAACCGCAAGGTGGTTTTGAAACGATACAATGAGAAGTAAGTGCTTCTGTCAGTGATTACCTCATTTGGACAATCATAATGGGATAATTATGCAGATATAAGACCATTAATTACTTCTTCTGCAGAAATTGTGTCAAGAGGTAATGCTGCAGACCATCGTGTAAATCTATCAATCATAGTTAGAAGGTAGCTGAAATCTTGAACCTTTGTCAGATGAACTATGTCAATGTGGACGATGGCTAGGCGAGAAGTAGTTGGGAAATATTACACATTAGAACGAGCGTGCCGTGTGATCTTGTCTTTCTAGCAAATTGCCCACTCGGAGATCCATCGCTTAACGTTCTGCCTGAGCCTGTGACCCCAAAAACGATCTCTAAGATGTCGGACAGTCGCCTTGCTTCCTGAATGAGAAATGGAGTGAATCGAGTCAAACACTTTTCTCTGAAGGCTGGTCAGTATAACTGGCTTGTTGGGCTGCGCACCTGTGAATTAAACATTAGATAAGGCTTCCAAGAGACGGCGTACGAACTTGATGGGGTGAAGGGCTACTGATCTTTCAATATGAGTATCACCGCGCTGTTTTGTTTGCAGGAGGGATGGCGTTAGTGCAGGTTTCCTGAGAGTCATGGAGTTGACTGTGAATGGCGACGGCGAAGGTGGTTGTAGCGAGACGTCTGGCCTGGAAATTGCGTCTTGAATGAAGTTTAGTTCGCCTTTGACATGCAAGATGTCGATTTTTCATTCGCCCTGATGCGAAAGCTGTCTTTCCGCACTGAAAGGTTACTTGACGATAGTTGAAGTCGCGTTTCGAAGTGTGCTAACTAATGGTGCATTATCTGTGAAAGCAACAAATCTGCAACCGCCAATGATGCTGATAAAGTGGAGTACTGCGTTGTGGATGACAAGGAGTTCTCGACCGAGTGTCATGTCTTGTTTCTACTGGTTCAAGAGTACGCGAGAAAAAAACTTATAGTCTTCCGAAATCCGTCGATATCTTGTTCCAACGTGGCTCCACTAGCGAACTCAGAAGCATCTGTCGTGAGTAGAAATGGTCGTTGAAAATCTGGATGCGTCAGCATTGTAGCATTTTCTAACGAGTTGATGGCGAGTCGAAGTAATTCTTCGTCTTCAGATGACCAAGAAATAATGGAGTTCTTGCTAAGTCCTTTTCAAGTCCGCAGGTACCTAAACAACGGATAAAGTTGTTTTGAAAGGCCGGGAAGTTTAGGACTCACAAAATGTTCTGCAGCTCACTAATAGTCTTCGGTGATTTGATATTCTTGATTGAATTCGCCTTCGACGGCAAAGGTTAAATACCTTGTGGTGTAATGCGGTTCCTTAGGAAGTTAACGGATGTAGTTGCAATTTGCGTCTTGTCACAATTGATCTACAGTCCGTTGTTCGATAAGTGCGAGAGGACATTTCGCAAATACTTAGCATGAGATACTATGTCTGGACTGAATACCATAATGTCATCAAGATATGACTTACAATAATTGGCATCGTCGCGAAGTATGTTGTTTATGAATCTTTGAAATGTCTGTGTAGCACACTGAAGTCAAAAAGGCATGTAAAATTATTGAAGGAGGCCAAGTGGAGTGATGACCGCAGTTTTTAAAAAATATCTTCTGGTGCTACCGGAATGTGGTGGTAGGCCTGTCTGAGGTCAATTACTGCGAAGAAATTGCTGCCGCTGAGTTTTTATAGTAAGCTGTTTATATTAGGATTAGAATATGCATCAGATTTTGTCACTGATTTCAACTGTCGGTAATCTGTACGATCCTATTGATTTGGAGACTAATTGAATTGGTGACGCCCATGAACTTTTCTATGGTCTGGTTATTTTCTTTTATAATAGTCTTGATAATTCCTCTTTGGCAGCTTTTTCGTAAACAGGGTTCTGTGGTCGCTTCTTGAGTTCAGTAGCTTGTCCTTCCGTGACGATATGGTGCATCGTGTTGGAGAATTGTAGCTCTGACTTCTTGATATCGAAAAGCGACTTGTGTTCTCGAAGAGCTGTTGATATCTTTTCTGAATGATGCACTAGGGTTGATTGAATGACCTGTAACACCAAACGTTCGGAGGCCAGTTTCCAAAAGATTTACTCAAGTCCGGTGGAGGGATCGATGACCATTTTATTGGCAAGATCAACAATGAGCCGAAATTTAAAAAGAAAATCAAATACTATTATTTTCTGTGAGACCTTGGCGACGATGAAGTTGTGAGCAAATTTACGCCGTAAACCTATGTTGAGTGTGCGATACCGGCTGCCTTAAGAAGGTATTGGCTCCACTGAGCCTGTTTTCTGTGGTCTTACCCATCAAATTTGGAAATTGGCGTTCATTCGGATATTCTTGTGAACGACAGAGACAGACTCGACATGAATAAATAAACTTCTGGTGATTATAGCGCCAGTTTTCGGAGATCTAGATCGCCGCCTACTGTTATAACGTGTTTTGGGCGTAAATTAGGTGGAGCGTTCACCTGATTTAGCTCGGATTTTCCTATGGCCAATCCTTCTAGAACTTTCGTCATGTTTGCTATTTTACTCTTTAAAGACGAAATCCTATCATCCTGCGATGAAGGACAAAAGGATGATGAATATAATTTAGGCTCCAAAACCCTTAATATTATCTCGGTTCTCTCAGATAAGTCATCTATAAAGAGAGTGTTGAGGAGCTGTCTGGCGAACAATTTTGATGACTGTGGAAGGTTGTTAATAAAAACAACCTTAGTCTCATGATAAGAAATATTGGTTTTATACCAACGTTTCTGCTATCCCCTTAAAATCTCAATGAGGCTAAGGTTTGACATGTCTAATTGCGCATAAATATTTATTACCTGCTCAGATTCAGTGGGACACAGCAAGGATTCTACTGCGTTTTGGAGACCCAAAGTGGGATTGAGAAGTTTCCTAATGGCCCTGACCTTCGAATAAATACATCGCTGCAATTATGAACGTAGTTTCGTAAAAAATCGGTGACAGTTTTTAATGACTGTTATAATCTAGGAACGGGGAGGAAGCGAATTCTAGGCGTATAATGAATAGCTCGCAATCTCCATTCCAAACAGAATCATCAAAATCTAAAATTGGACCTGACATTCTAACAATTTTGCGTGATCTTAAAAGCATAGATTTATAAGCAAGATGAAACGTATAAAAATACGTGAAATGAAACGTTTACCAAAATCTGCTTCCACAGTTGAAATTGAGGGGATCTGGATCGACGTACACAGAAAGCAGATGAAATTATGTTAGTTGGCCGTCTGGTGTTCCTTCTGTTGTAGCGTTGAAATCAGCGGCGAGAGACAGTTTGAAGGCTTCAACAACACCGTAGCGACTGGCACACGTAGTGGTACAACAAAAAGATGTTTCTCCGTCTCACTAATTGTGCAGCGACAAGATTGGCGTGACTATATTTTAATTTCATTTTCGCAATATGTCGGTGTTCTTCAGCGTTGCAAATGCAATAATAAATTAGCTCGTAGACAATTATAAAATGATCAATGAAGCCAAACACAAATTATGTGACTGATCAAAGCCATTTTACATTGATAAATATATAATGTCAAATCAGATACTAAATTAGTGTCCTTATTGAAGACCGCGACAAAATAACTTTATTCAACATAAATTTTAAGGATATTCGGACCAAATATGTCATAGTTATTTGGCTTTACTTTCTTTTATTTATATGCTGCTAGGAATATACCTTTATGTGGAGATCGTAATCTAGTCTCTGTCCAAAATTTCGCATGATGTAGAATTGTGGAGGTTAATTTAATTATTGGACACCAATTAACTCCTCATATAAAAATAAATCAATTTTTATTTTTGGACATTTGATATTATCGCTGGTTTCGTAAAACAATATTGTATTTTTTGAAAAAATATTGTAAAAATTTTTTGGAAGTTCTTTTGTTCATATTGTCGAAGTTTTTGACTTGTCTTGTCGAAGGTGAAAAGGAGAGTTTTTTCTGAGTTGCTGAAGCGTACAAGCGGAACACTGCGTGGTTCCATCTACGATATCTTTGCTAATAAATTATTGTAGTATGGTCAACTATTGTTCTTATTAATTTTCAGCGAAGAGAACAACAAATTTGCTTCAGGTAATTGACGTGGATATTTGTTTTAAGGTCTCAATCATCTTGTTCTGTAAACCGTGAATATCAGCGTATCCTGGTAAGCTTAATTAATATAATATATAAATTGCAAGTAATTTAATAATATTATGGCTGGGTTATTAAATATTGAGGATACAGAGCAGTTAGCAAGTGGACTTAAGGATTGTAGCTTAAAAGATAGTTCAGAGAAACTTAAGTGTTCCAAATCAGATGATCATACCGCATATATGGATTTTCTGTGCCTGGCATCCCAGAGACTCTCTTATGGTAGTGACCAAAGAGCCTCTACAGAATACTTGTTTTTGATGATAATTGATAAACTATATTTTAGTATTGTATATAAGAATATGAGTTAAGTTGATAAATCATATTTAATGTTCAAAGTTCTTCAGTCCGCTTTAGTTTCCAAATCAATTACCAGTTTGTTAGCAGAAACACTATCTGCCAAAATCATTATGTGTCTTTTATTACTCTTGCGATATTGAGTACAAGTCAACATAATCACGAGCCATTCCCTTGCTTTATAATAACTGGACAAATCTTTCAATGCTGGAATGAGCATTTCCAATGCAGATTTCCCCTGATTCGAGATATTTACCTTCAATGACTGATCCCCTTTAGGAATGTCATACCGAACTATTATTCATTTATTAAAGAAATGAGATTACAACAAACGAGTATCAATTTTATTCAGAACCGGTTTTCCTGTAGAGGCCGTTTGGTCACTGCCATAAGGGAGTCTCTTGGATGCCAGGCCCGGAAAATCCATATATGCGGAATGATCATTTATCTTGGAACACTTAAGTTCCTCTGAACTATCTCTTAAGCTACAATCCTTAAGTCCACTAACCAAATGCTCTGTATCCTCAGTATTTAATAAACCAGACATGATATTATTAAATTACTTGTAATTTATACATTATATTAAATAAGTAACCTTATCCGGATACGCTGATATCCACAGGATGCTGAATTAGAATGATTGAGACCTTAAAACAAATATTTACGTTAAATACCCAAAGCAAATTTGTGGTTCTTTTCGCTAATAATTAAAAAGATCAAATCGACAAGAAGATTATAATGTTTTATTCACAAAGAGTCGGAGATGGAACCACGCAGTGTCCCGCTTATACAATTCAGCAACTCAGTTAAAAACTCTCTCATTATCCTTCGACAAGACAAGTCCAAAACTTCGACAATATGAACAAAAGAACTACCAAAAAAAATTACAATATTTAAAAAAAATTACAATATTGTTTTACGAAACCAGCGATAACATCAAATGTCCAAAATAAAAAAATGATTTATTTTTATACGAGAGGTTAATTGGTGTCCAATAATTAATTTAACCTCTACACACACCCTCATGTTTAAGATGATTAACCATACATGATGTAGTCTTCATTCTTCGGTTTCTTTATGACTCTTCCAGACAGAGTTTCAACAAGTTGTGCTGGTACTTCAACAGATTTCATATTCATATCGCATTGTTCTTGATTCTCAGTTGTCTTGGTTTTGATCTTTACGTCTTTACCATATTTATTCGACTCTTCATTTATCTCACCAATTTCTGAGTCACATCTCGCCTCAACTTCTGGGTACTTCGGTGAATACTGTTCCTCAGTCTCCTCCTCCGTCCAAATAAACTGTGGAATACAGCGATACAGTGTTACACTTTCTACAGTTTCATTTACTTCTATAAATGCATTTTTCTCAGTCATATGATTGACTTTATATGGCCCCTTATAGAATGGAGTCAGACAATTCTGTCTGTTTTCGTTAGTTATGTATACATGCGATGCCAGCTTTAAATCTGAAGATACATAGCATTTAGACTTTAGACTTCTAGTTTTTGGTTGGAGCCAAACGACTCATTTTATCTCTCAATGCTCCAACAAACCAATCTACTGAACTAGAGGCCCAATCGAGACAACTTGGATCTTCTATTAGAAGATCTCCAGGTAACCTCAATGGCTCTCCATAAACAAGTTCTGCTATGGATGTTCATAACTGAACTCTGCATCTGTTTCGCATTGCCAACAAAACTATGGGCAAATCATGTATCCAACTGGATCCACCGGTGCAGCGTAATGCAGCCCTCTACTCCCTGTGCAGTCTCTCAACCATCCCATTGGCTCGGAGATTATAAGCACATGTGTGTCTCACTTCTATCCCTATTGTATTCAATGATCTGATAAACAGTTCAGACATAAACTGACTACCACGATCAGTAGTTACCCTTACCGGTATACCATATCGCGACACCCAATTATGCAAGAACATAAGTAAGACCTCTTGAGCTGTCATGTCCTTCAGGATTGCTACCTTAAACTGACGACTGAACCGATCGACCATCGTGAGTAAATACTTTTGGCCAGAAATCTCAGGCATTTCTACTATATCAATATGAACGTGCATGAAACGACCCGCTAGTATACCAATCGTTTTAATTTCAGTTTCGGTATGACGCCAAACTTTAAAAGTTTGACACCGGGCACATGTCCTTACCAAGGCTCTTATGTCTTTCGACATCTTTGGTCATACATATCTATCAGTGACCATCCTGATAGTTGCCTTAATGGAAGAATTACTGAATTCATGTAGCTGATGAATTACCTTACACCTTAATTCTAATGGTATATAGGGTCTAGGTTGGCTCCTGAAGATTTCATATAATTACCACTTATCCCCAATCTTCTTGCGTGTATATGCAGGATTCTTTTCCAACACAGCTACTAAGGATCAGAACCTTGTGCTTCCATCAATTGCTGGACAAAATCATTAGAAGATACAATAGAGCATACAAAGGACTCTGAACGAATCATATCTTCATCTGATACGTCTGGTCTACTGAGATTATCTGCCACCACATTATCTTTTCCTGAGATATGAATAATGGTAAAATCAAATTCTGCGAGTCGGGTTATTTGTGAATTCACCCGCCGAGAATAATTTAGCCTGTTTGCTTTCCCAAGGATACTCAACAACGGTTTATGATCAGTTAATATCATAAACTGATGTCCATCCAGGTAGTGCTCAAAATGCAACACTGCAGAATAAACTGCTAGTAACTCCTTTTCAAGCGTATCATATCGCTTCTCGCGATCTTGGAGTTTCCGACTATAGAATCCAATCGGCTTGACTATAGCATTTTCCCGTTGATGTAACACTGCTCCTATCGCTACATCAGAAGCATCTGTGACCAGCGCAAACGGCTTAGTCCAATCCACAGGTGCTAATGTGGTTATTTGGCTTAACAGATCTTTGGTCCTCTGGAATTTTTCCTTGTCGTCTTGGCTAAAATTAATAGGCCAGGACTTCTTGATTGTGCTTCGTTCGCGAACTAAATGTCGAGTTAGCGACCCCAAAATTCCAGCTAAACCTGGTATGAACCGACGATAGTAGCTAATCATGCCCAAAAATCTACGCAACTGGCGTACAATTCTAGGTTCTGGCACATCCTTGATTGCTTGTACCTTGTCTTCCAAGGGCTTGATTCCATCCTTGGAAATGGTGTGTCCAAGATATTTTACGGTAGAGCAACCAATCCTACTCTTTTCTGGTTTCACTACCAATCCATAATGTTCCAGCTTAGACAAAACGATGTCCAAATGCTCCCGGTGTTCCTCCCTAGATTGACTATATATAATGATGTCATCTATATACACTCTAGCAAATGAACAGTCTTGAAGAACTTCCTCTGTCAGACGCTGGAATGTCTGACTTGCATTCTTCAACCCAAAAGGCATACATAAGAATTCATGCGATCCTCCTCCAGGGAATCGCACTGCTGTGAGCGGTATAGATTCTGCCTCCATAGGTACTTGATAGTACGCCTTCTGCAGATCTAATGTTGTATATACCTCATACCCCATTATATCCCTGAGCAAAGTACTCTGGTTCGGTAGAGGATACGAATCGCCTTTCGTTACCGAATTCAATAGACGATAGTTACCACAAACACTCCATTGACCTGGTTCAGGTTTGGAAACAACCACTATTGGAGATGCAAAGTTGTAATTTGAACGCCTACAAATTCCTTCTTCTCTCAACTGCTTAAATTCTTCAGTAGCAACCTGCTGTTTGTGTTGTGCTAACGGTCGAGACTTCGGCAAACAAGGTAGTGGCTCCACCAACTCGATTTGGTGTCCTATGCCTGTCTTTAAACCCTTACGTTTAGCATTGAATGGCAGAAACTCGGCCAGGTGTTTATCGATTACATCCGCCAAGTCATCGGCGACGACGGGTCTGGGTAGTCTCACTGACCTAACTACTGAGGTCCCAGACTCAGCATAAGTCACTATCCCAGTGCTTTGTCCAATGGTCCTAGATTTGGGATCTAAAGCGAGATTTAAATGGATCAAAAAGTCCATCCCAATGATGTTACCCTTTATATCCACGACCAGAAAATTCCACGTAAATGGAGATTTCTGCCCCAATGTGACTGACAATTTTTTAACCCCCTTAACCTCTATTGGACTTCCATTAGCAGCCCATAGTTGGTAATCGAATGTGGGGCTATCAGTTTCCACCACATCAGATCAAACTATGCTCACCTCTGCACCCGTGTCTACCAAGAATTTTAAGCTGCTAAGTTCATCAGTTATAACGAACTTATTGTTACTATAACCAGCAACCTCTTTAAGATTACCTGCCAGCCGAAATCTAACAGATTTACGGACTGTATTACCGCGCGTCTCTTCCATCGAAGCTTCCGAACCTAACTTCGATGATTTTAGTATGCCACGAATATGCATACCATGGAGCCTTGCATGCACAACCCCCCCCCTACGGCTCCCATTAGCGGGGGCTCTATTAGTGTTACGGCAGCTTCGACCAGGCTACAGGAAGACTACTTCCTTTCCATCGGGGACCACCCAACTTTGGAAATGTGCATCCCCCTCCTGACATTTTCCAAACTCGGCGTATTTGCGATGCGATATGCACCACTCGCGTGGTCCTTGTACACTCTCACGCGATTCGCCTTTCCAATGCTTGGAATTTGAACGTTGACTCCGAGAATTTACCCTACTTCTGTTGGAACTTTCCTTATTGCTTTTTATCCAACCCACATCCCTGCGGAGGGTACTTAATTCATTCTCTATGGTCAGGAGCCTCTCTGAGAGATGTCTGAGTTGCTGCTCTAGGCGTGAATCTGCGGTTACTGCATACACCTTAGGTTCCACCTGACGATACACTTTGTCCAACCCTTTGAGCTTCTTGGGCCACTCTAGTTCAATGTATCATATACATCCAAGTGGCTCTTAGTCTAGCAGGCAATTCTGCTACAAATATACTATTTATAACTTCCTCAGATATATCAAGCCCGATGGATTTTGAAATTAGTCTGTCATAAAATTCAGATGGAAGTAGATTTCCCATCTTTTCCTGACGTAATAAGTCAGTCATCCGTTCAATCCTCTCGGGTTGATATCGTCCATGGAGTTCTTCTACTAGAAGCTCAAATGCATTTTCTGGTTCGTTCTCAGTAACAAAATTCCTGAGTCTAAGCAGATTCTTTTTAATGGCTCAGATAAGCACCACCAGGCCGAGGCAAACCTTTATATAGGGTCGGTCATCCGTTTTAGTTTAAAATAAAATTTTGCTTCTTCGACCCATTCAGAATGGTTGTCTGGTCTGTACATGGTGAGCTTAACAATGCTATCCATAGAATTTCGGCAAAAACGATCATCTATGTCATATCTTTGCGCATAAAGGGTCCTGGCGCGATCACCATTTTTTGTAGAGGCCCTTTGGTCACTGCCATAATGGGTTCTCTTGGATGCCAGGCCCGGAAAATCGATATATGCGGAATGATCATTTATCTTGGAACACTTAAGTTCCTCTGAACTATCTCTTAATCTCCAATCCTTAAGTCCACTAGGCAACTGCTCTGTATCCTCAGTATTTAATAAACCAGACATGATATTATTAAATTACTTGCAATTTATACATTATATTAAATAAGTAATCTTACCCGGATACGCTGATATCCACAGGATACTGAATTGGAATGATTGAGACCTTAAAACAAATATTTACGTTAAATACCCAAAGCAAATTTGTGGTTCTTTTAGCTGATAATTAAAAAGATGAAATCCACAGAAAGATTATAATGTTTTATTCACAAAGAGTCGGAGATGGAACCACGCAGTGTCCCGCTTATGCAATTCAGCAACTCAGTTCAAAACTTTCTCATTTTCCTTCGACAAAAAAAGTCCAAAACTTCGACAATATGAACAAAAGAACTTCCAAAAAATCACAATATTTTTCAAAAATTACAATATTGTTTTACGAAACCAGCGATAGCATCAAATGTCCAAAAATAAAAATTGATTTATTTTTATACGAGAGGTAATTGGTGTCCAATAATTAATTTAACCTCTACATACCTTAGGGTCACACATGCTAATTCTGGTTTTAGACAATCATTCTCTTAACTGTGATTTTAGAGACAATCTTTGTTACTTGCAAGCATTTATAATTGAGATTTCTTAAACTGCATTTTTATTTGTAATTAATAGGGTTTTATTTAATAATAAGACACCCGCGCGTAAAAAGCCGGTAGCATGCAATGAATTATTGTGTCATAACGCCCAAAACCAGGATTTATATTTTGTGTGTTTTTAATCGTTTATCCGTGAACAGTAAATACACTACTAAGACATTCTGGATTTATTTATTGTTTTTATTATGATTTTGCTTTATATAAAATATAAAATGTTTATAATTTGGATTAGACCGATATTAGAATATGCTGCCGCTACTTGGAATCCTTTAACAAAGGGTTTGTCTAATAAGATAGAAGCTGTACAAAGAAAAGTTGCGAAACAAATAAGTCCTATTTCCTGCACTATATATGCCACTAGATTACAGTTTGTATCACTGCATCCTTTATGGTTTCGGAGGATGTGCTATTGCATAAAAGTTTTCCATTTGAACAAGTGGACTGGTGTCTATATGAATCCAATAAGAAAGAGTCATGAAATTGGAACTAGATCTGGTCATTTTGCAATATCTCCACCATTGGTGGGGAATGTTGCAAGCAAGCTATTCTCTTTTTCAAAAATTTTCAAAATTTACAATCAATTGCCAAAGGGGCTTAGAGAAACGCCTCCTTCTAAAATGTCTCTTAAATTTTTATCTACCGAACTAGAAAAAGTGTTCAATCCTGCTGATATTTTTAATTTTGATTATGATAACACTTTCTCGTGGTTAAATAAAAGACAGGATTAATTGTTTTTCAGCAGCATAACTTCTCGAGATTCTATCTTCAAGTTTTGTACTATTAAAACTGAAACGTTATGCATTACATATCATGTTAATCAACAATACATACAATCAATTATTAGTCATGGTTCCCTTTTTTGCATAATGTTACACTTGAATAATACATTAATTTTTTCTATTTTTGATGATGAATCTATCACTCTTTCTGATGCTGATAAATTGTACAGTACAACTAATTGCACATATTTATGTGATGTGATATGTTTTTATATTGTACATTTTCTATTTTTATTATTTGATGGAACATGTAAGGTTTGAATCCAAATAAAGATTTTCTATTCTATTCTATTCAAGTCAACCCACCAATGGTGGGAATGTTGCGAGCAAGCTACTCTCTTTTTCAAAAATTTACAAAATTTACAATCAATTGCCAAAGGGGCTTAGAGAAACGCCTCCAACTATAATGTCTTTTAAATTTTTATCTACCGAACTAGAAAAAGTGTTCAATCCTGCTGATATTTTAAATTTTGATTATGATAATACTTCTCATGGTTAAATAAAAGACAGGATTAATTGTGTTTCAGCAACATAATTTCTCGAGATTCTATCTTCAAATTTTGTATTATTAAAACTGAAATGTTATGCATTATATCATCTTGTTAATCAACAATGCATACAATCAATTATTAGTCATGGTTACCTTTTTTCTTACAAACTGTTATACTCGAATTATACCTTAAATTTTTCTAATTTTGATGAAGAATCTATCACTCTTTACAGTTGAACTTTCTGATGCTGATAAATTGTATAGTACAACTAATTGCTCATATATATGTGATGTGATATCTTTTTATATTGTACATTTTATAATTTTATTATTTGATGGAACATGTGTGGTTTGAATCCAAATAAAGATATTCTATTCTATTCTATTCTTTTGTGCCTAGATATTAACTATGTGTTAAAAATATTTTATTTTGTTGCTGTCACGAGCACGGTTAATTTTGACTAACAATGAATTTTAATTTACTTTGCATCCCTGTTCATAATACGAGTATGATAATTCGACTAAGCCTTCCCACATCACGAGACTGATTATAAGCACGGCCCACGAAACCCATTTCTTTTGATATCAGCTACTAGGCATATGTAGGAATAGCATAGCATCGCTAAATAAATAGCTAACCCGCAAAACTTCTTACATAATCCGCAACTCCTCCTACAAGATAACTCTCAGTTGCTTAATGCTCTTCAATTATCGAGATATTTTGTATCAGATTTCATTTCTAAGAGATTAGAAATTATCGTTTGTTTAATGGGATATCTATTCAATGGTCTCTTCTATTAATATTCCATTATTTATAACTTTTGTGAAAATGTTTGAAAGGTTTTGTTATGCAAACTTAAAATTTGTATATCGATTCGGAATGTCTTAAGACAAAGTTAGCGCAGATACAGGCATATTTCACGCAGAAACATTCCATCTATAATTGAAAAAACAGATCTTAGAAATTGTCATCTACTTGTTAATAAATAAATATGTGACCGTACATTCCCATATTTCACTAACGAAAAAAGCGAATATAAATAAATAGGATGTGTTATAGTTTATAATGGACGTCTCTGATATCGACAAATTTGTGTGTCAAAAACTTTATATTGTTTCATATTCACGACACATGTGCTATGAAAGGCAAAAGTGAATACTATTTTGATTAGCATGAGCTTCAGTGTACTTTTAAATTTCTTGAAGAGCACGAATAAAAAATATCTAATTATTTATTAAGATATATTTAGATTACTGAATTCAATAAGTAGCCCGTCGTTTGAAAGAAAATTAAGTGTACTTGATAAAATTTAGAACTCTAGTCTTACTTTTATAATTTACCTAGACATGAGTTGAAACGGGAAAACTTGTTTTTGAGGTGAGCACACATACAACTGCGTTAAGTTCCGCCACGACTAAACGCAACAGACTGTCATGTAACATCTTAGGCTTTTGAATTTCCTCTACCTTAATTGGCCTTTTTGTAATCTCTTAAGACACGTTTACGTGTTTCTGTCAAGTACAATTGCAATCTAATTGATTAATTGTATTCGCAACATTGTGCGCTGTTTATTGAATGTTGATGACATATTATTCATCCAAATTATGATATTAAAGCTTCAATCAAGCATAAATATGTCTAACTGCATGATTTGCTAATGCATACCGTCGGTATTAATTAAATATACTTGACGAGATCAAATGCAACTCATCGTCTATATTAGGTATTCATCAGCAGTTTCTCGAGGTATCCCGAACACGATTTGAACTCAAATATATTAAATTCAATCTTGAAACTCATTTTCCATCTCATCGGAGCCGCACAGATTATGCACTATTGAATAAAATGCCCTATTTTATTTTGTAGGAGGTTTGTCTCTAATGTTCGAGGTTTTGCGGGGTAGCTGCCTAATTGGTAATGCTATATCATTCCTACAAATACCTGGTAGCTGCTGTTGAGATCCGTGCTTATGATTAGTCCCAGACCTATTTCCGATGGTTGATGTCAGAAGTCAAATCATCATACGTATATTGTACACAATGTTGTAAAGAAAAAAATCACAGTTAGTCCAAATTGACCGTCCTCTAGACGGCAACAAAACAATATATTGTCAACAAAATTGAATGTCTTATACACAAGTAATTATCAATTCACAGTTGAACAAACGTCTGAATCGTGATGAATACATGTAAATGATTGAAAATATATGATGATATAAATAAAGTCACTGGAAAATATTGTCACTGATAAATGATGGATAAAAATAGTATGAAAACAGTCTTGAAAAAACATCACAAATAATTAATCCATTGTTTGTTAGGTTTTTAAATTATTTAATTATAATAATCCATTGAACTCTGAAATTCTGATACGTAGAATCACATACGAACATTAAATCACTTGTATCAACTAAGAATAATTCAAAGAAAAGTGTAATTCCACAATGACACTATAATCCACCACCTGTGGCGCCGTTTTGGTGTGTCTCGTCACTTTGCATTTCTGACATTCTAGACAATGTTTTGACCACTTCTTGACATCTCGCTGCATGTCAGGTCAAAAATACTTACTGGATAGAATTTCCACTGAGGCTTCGCCAGATGGGTGGCTCATTGAATGATAGACTTCGAAGATGTTGTGACGGAGTTTTTCTGGTATAAACGGCCGCGGGCCCACACCAGATATTTCACACTGCAGCAGAGTTCCATCATAATCAAATGTTTTCAGGCGATTGACATCAAATGTCCGAAGAGATGGATCATCTTGCTGAGCTGCTTGCAATTCCTGAGTGCTTATAGGTGAAGGACACAGGATAGAGGCACAGAGTTCTGCAGGACGGCTTAGGGAGTCTGCGACCATGTTTTCTGATACTTTGACGTGAGTGATTTCATATTCATACTCGTGTATTCGTGTAAGTTGTGAGTTGACACATCGTGAATATAAATACTCTTTCTTTCCTCTGAGCATAGGGAGTAAAGGAAGATTGTCTGTGTAGATCTTGAAATTTCGGCCATCCAGATAGGTTTGGAAGCGTAGGATCGACCGGTAGTTTGCAAGTAACTCTTTCCCTAATGTATCATATCGCGTCTCGCGAGGTTGTAGTGTTTGCGAGTATAAGGCGATAGGTAGGTGTATGCATTTGATGGACTGTTGAAGTACTGTGTATATGGCAACCTCGGATGCGTCAGTGATCAATTCAAAAGGTTGAGACCAATCAGAAGAATGTAGCATGGTCGCTTTGCATAAGGCTCTTTTGGCATCCTCGTAAGCCTGCATGTCGTCCACGTTGAGCTGACTCAGTTTTGATTTCTTGACAAAACGGCTTTCTGACACGAGATATTTGTGAAGACGTGCCAGAATCTTGGCAAGGCAGGGTACAAATCGAGAAAAGTAGTTCATCTTGCTCAAGAATCGTCGTAATGCTCGAACGGTGGTTGGAGGCTGTAGATCTTGAATAGCACGAACCTTAGCAGGTAAAGGTGTCATGCCTTTCTCGGAAATTTGATGACCGAGGAATTCAATTGATTTTTGTGCAAAGACACATTTGTTGCCATAAATTTGGAGGCCATATTCTTCTAACCGTGTGAGTAGCATGTCAATATGTTGTATATTTTCGGAAATTGAGTTGGAGAATACCAGGATGTCGTCTAAGTAGGGAATTACAAATAGTAGACCATCTAGTATTTCGTCCATAACGCGTTGGAAGGTTTGCGAGTCATTCTTGAGACCGAAATGCATATAGTGATATTCGTGAGTGCCACCTCCGGTGAATCTGAGTGCAGTATATGATACTGAGTCTTTATCCATCGGTACTTAATAGTAGGCTTTAACTAGGTCGAGTTTTGAATACACAGCATGACGGATAGTGGATCTGAGCAGTTCAGCTGGATTTGGCAGGATGTACGAATCAGACTGTGTGCAAGAATTGAGAATAGGATAATCCCAGCACACCCTGAATGTTCCGGGTTCACTCTTTGGTACCACAGACGACACAAATGGTGAGATTGATCGTGCACAGATGCTTTGTTGACGAAGCATAGTGAATTCTTGCTCGGCGGCCATATGATTGTGTAGTGCCAATGGACGTGCTGTGGGAGGATGAGGAAGTGGCTTCGATAAGATGATACGATGAGCTGTGATGGCACACTTCCTCTTGAGATCGAGCATAAGGGAGATAGGTTTGAAAATTTCTACATGTCGATTTAGAGCATCGTCTAGTTGTGGTACATGAGTAACTCGAGGAATTAGCTGAATAAATGAGACTCCTTTGGCGCAAATCGTGTGTTTTAGTGATGATGATAGCAACTGATTGTCAGCCGTGCGTATCTTTCGTGTTTTTTTACGTATTGTGAGGTCCAAATGTTCACAGAAGTCACCGCTAATGATGTTTATTGTCGTGTTGGCAATAATGAAAGAATACTTGAAACATCGTTTTGAGTTGGAGAACGAGTTTGTGTGTACTTGCACCACGAACGACGCTATGCTGGAGCCGTTGGCACAGGTAAGACTGCTGGTGTTGACTGAATGAGTGGTTTCGAAATAATAATGGTTAAGTAAGCTGACTTCTGAGCCAGTGTCTTTGAGAAATATTTCGCCAGAGTTTGTGTCACGGATGAGGAAAGATGTTGATAGTAGCAACTGACGATAAGACTGGTTGCAGGCATTTTGGGCTTTTGAAGCATGATTTGACTGGAGCCGTCGCTGTAAAGACAACAGTTTAATTCCTTTCTAGCGTGAAAGCAACGTGCTTTGAGCCATAATACCTCGGGCGGCCAACAATTTTTGGGTGTTCAGCCTCTACTGCAGGCTGACCCCAACAGTTTTCCGAACCCTCCATGGGTGAATCATCCTGATTTGTCGAATGTTACCGCGCCCATCTAAACATCGCGCCTGTGCTTGGGAATCTGCAGCCGTTTCTGAGGCAATAGCGCGTGGAGTGGCCATAGCTGCGGTGATTCGGACACCACTCCGCCGGTAGAATCGAATAGAATAGAATATCTTTATTTGGATTCAAACCACACATGTTCCATCAAATAATAAAAGTAGAAAATGTACAATATAAAAAAAGTTATCACATCACATAAAAAGTGCAATTAGTCTCATGTAGATAAGTTAATCTCACTAGTTGTACTGTACAATATATCAATATCCGAAAGTTCGGCGGTATAGAATAATAGATTCATCATCAAAAATAGGAAAAATTAAGGTATAATTCGAATATAACAATATGCAAAAAAAGAGAACCATGACTAGCAATTGATTGTATGTATTGTTGACTAACATGATTATAATGCATAAAATTTCAATTTTAATAATACAAAACTTGGAAATAAAAATCTCAAGAAATTCTGTTTCCGATAACAATTATCCTTTTCTTTTATTCAACCATGAGAAAGTATTATCATAATCAAAATAAAAAATATCAGCAGGATTGTAGACTTTTTCTAGTTCAGTAGATAAAAATTTAAAAGACATCTTAGATGGAGGTGTTTCACTAATCCCCTTAGGCAATTGGTTATAAATTTTGCAGATTTTCGAAAAGAGAATTACTTGCACGCAACTTTCCCCACCAAAGGAGGAGATATTGCCAAATGTCCAGATCTAGTTCCAACTTCATGCCTGTTTCTTATTGGATTCATATAGGCACCAGTCCACTGGCTCAAATGGAAAACTTTTATGCAAAAGCACATCCTCCGAAACCATAAAGTTTGCAGTGATACAAACTGTAATCTAGTGGCGTATATAGTGCAGGATAGAGGGCTAATTTGTTTCACAACTTTTCTTTGTACAGCTTTTATCTTATTGGATAAACCCTTTATAATGGATTCCAAGTAGAGGCAGCATATTCTACTATCGGTCTAATCCATAATATATACATTTTAAGTTTAAGGTCATTCGATAAGAAATTTCGATTTATTAGTGCCCATCTTTTCTTGGAACTGCCTACTATCCTTTCAATATGTCTCTCAGCAGAAGCTGTACATTGAATAGTTATGCCTAAATCCTTTATTTCTTGCACAAGTTTAATCTCAAACACATCATTAATCACAGCATCATGAAAATAAACATAATTAAAGTCTGTTCAGTTACCTATTTTTAAATCTCTCGTCTTTTTACTGTTTATTGTCGGCCCTATTGTTACCAAACATCTACTTAAATCATACAAATCTTGTGTCACATTATTTTTAGAGAATTCGACATTTTTGGATCAATTGTAAAGATTATTTTTAAATCATCAGCGAATTTGCAAACTCGACCGTTAAGGATCTTAGTTTCCAAATTTGCAAATACGATTTTAAATAAAATTGGCCCCAAACTTGATCCCTGTGGAATTCCACTTGTTACTCTTTTCGATTTTGATATCAAATCGTTTACTTGAATACTCATTCTTCGATTATATAAATAGTATTTAAGTAATCTAAAAATATTCGGATCAATATTCAACAAACTAATCGCATTCAAAATAGCATCAAAAGATATAGAGTCAAAAGCTTTTGAGATATCTATAAATACAATTAATGCATCTAACTTATTCTCATCTAATGTAATTACATGTTTCCACAGTAGCTCTGGAACTGTGTTCCGGCCTCTGAACGTCGACCTCTAGGTGCTGTTTCGGGACGGTGGTCGACGCTGGTCAAGTCTGCTCTGGTGGCGTATATAGTGAACTGCATCGACCGAGGCCGAATCTGGCCTGAGGATGAGGCTGTCGAGCAGGCTGATGGGCCGCTCATTGATGACATTAGTATGGGCTAACGATTCTGTACATTGAGGCACGGACAGGAGTAAAGCGATGCAACTTGACTCTGCGGCAGGTGAGCTGCAGTGGTGTTCCTTCCATCATTTGTCTAGACATGCTGGCAGTACGTCGTCTTGCACTTCAACGGATATGCGCAGAACGTTACCATTTATTGGAGTGCCGCTGGAAGCTTCTGAATGTGTAGTCGCATCAAGATTTCTTTGCGTAGATTGAATTTAGAGGCTTTCAGCTTCATCTCCCTAAATAGCTCGGAAGGCGTTCGGCTACCTCGGGACATATGGCTAATCAATTCTGAAAGCCTGTCTTCCCGATCTGATGTCAGGCGCTGTTTGACGACGCGTTGCAGTATCTGCCATGGCTGCGAAAATGTTCCCTCAGTATATTGATGCAGGATATCTTTGAGTCCGCGTCTGAAAGACATTGGAATTGTCTCCAAAGCCATCAAAATGATTGAGCCCTTTTTTGTTATATTGGACACCTTGGCCAATAAAATAACATTATGGATCCACTCGTCAAGGTAGTCTGGATCGAATTGGCATATCTTATACTGGGTCCATGTGGTGGTGCGACTTGTTGCTGCGCTCGCCACCAAGCTTCCTACATATCCTGAGCTTCATTTTCAATTGTAAATTTCAGCTCGCTCACCTGAATGCTATGTTTAAGAAATTTATCAGTTGATCCTCCCCGTGATTCCAAATAACTAATATATCATCCAAATATCGCACATACAATTTTGGATTTAGTGGTGTTATATGTAAGAGGGTTTTCGACATGTAATGCATGAAGATATTAGCTATTGGAACTGACAGTGATTGTCCCATTGGAACACCTCTAATCTGATTATAAATTGCATTCCTAAATTTAAAATAAGTGGAGGACATATATACGTACATCATCTCCATGACGTGTCTCATCATCATTTTGCTTCCTTCCAATATTACCGGATTATCAACCAGGAAACGCTGAAAAAAGTCTACTTCTTTGGGTACTGGTATATTGGTTTACATTGACACAAAATCTAAGCTCACCAATTTATCGTTTACATTTATGTCACATCTATTTGAAAATCTAAACCAAATGGTATGAATTCATCAAAGTATGATCTAAGAAGTACGAATATTTCCTAACTTTATGGCATAGAAACTTATACAATTTATATGTTAGGGAGTGTTGGATATTAACAATAATTCTCAAGGGGTGGCCTGATTTATGTATCTTTACCAAACCTTACACTCTGGGATCGACTGTATTTCTTTGTATGAGAACATTACCATGCGCTTGATCTAATTCTCCACTAGCAATCATGTTATTAATCAATAATTTAACTTCTCCTTGTAATGTATTCGTAGGATCTTTATTAATTTTAGTGTATACCTCTATATTGCCTAGTTGTTCATACATTTTATCATTATTATCAGATTGACTCATCAGAACCGTCGCTCCTCTTTAGTCTGCTTTTAAAAATATCACACTGTTTGCTATTAACTTTTTCTTGAGACATTTTATTTCATAATTCGTTTTAAATTTTTCCTTTTGGTATGTTAGTACAGCTGTGGCTATGACTAATTCAAATCTAACCATTACATTCTCTGAAAGGAATTGTGCTGAGATAATTATTGAGGCTGTTAAAACAGCACAATTCCTCTCAGAGAAGGATAAGTTTAGGTTTGAATTAGACGTAGCCGCAGCTCTGCTATTGTACGAAGAGGAAAAATATCAACCGAGTTAGGAAATAAAAAGTCCCAGGAAAGAGTTAATAGCAAACAGTGTGATATGTATGAAAGCAGATAAAAGAGGAGCGACGGTTCTGAATAGTCAATCTGACTATAATGATAAAATGTATGAACAAATAGACAATATATAGGTATGATTAAAAATAATAAAGATTCTACGGATACGTTACAAGGAGAAGTTAAATTATTGATCAATAATATGATTGCTAATGGAGAAATAGATCAAGCGCATGGAAACGCTCGCATACAAAGAGATACGACTGTAACCTGATGTATGTGGGTGAAACCAAGGTAAGAAAAGGGGAGCATAAAACCGCATGCAAGTATGGCCATGTTAATAGATCAGATCTTGCACGCCATACAGTAGAGACAGGACAAAAAATTCATTGGGACGGGTACAGAGGTATATCAATTTTTATATTAGAGCATCCGTCGAAATTAAATTGAGAAATAACATCATGAATGAAACAGCCGTAGGAAAATCACTAGGTCCTATTTGGAACACAGCATTAAATAATGGTAGGAAAAGAAGTTTGCAGGAACCAAACTCAGAAACTCGCTCAAGTAAAAGAATAAGAACACTGGAGTGATATAAACTTACAGATGTGAAGAGGGAGTAATTCAATATCTAATTATTTATTATTATGTTGTTACGCGCGGCAGAGCCCGATTTCGACAGATATGGTCTTCCTTCGGGTCACATACACAAATTCTGGTTTTAGAAAATCATTCTCTTAACTGTGATTTTGGAAACAATCTCTGTCAGTTTCAAGCAGCTTTAATTGAGATTTCTTGAACTGCAATTTTATTTGAAATTAATAGGGTTTTATTTAATAACAATACACACCCGCGCGTTATACGCCAGTAATATGCAGTGGATTTATGTGATTTAACGCTCACAGCCAGGATTTATATATTCTGTATATTAAAACCCTTTGTAAATAACTACTAACTGGTCTGCCAAGACATTCTGTATTTATATTTTCTGTTTTTCAATCACCCATACAAAACCCATCTGTTCTGCTAAGACAGTCTGGATTTATTCATTGTATTTATTTTTACTTTGTTTTTATGCCTAGATTGTAACTTGAGTTGACAATATATTATTTTGTTGCCGTCTGGATCACGGTCAAATGTGACTAACTGAATTTTAATTTACTTTGTAACATTGTGTACAATATACGTATGATGATTCGACTTAACCTTCTTACATCACCCATTGGAAAAGAGTCTGAGACAGATGATAAGCACGGCCCTCAACATCAGCTACCAGGCATATGTAGGAATGGTATAGCATCACTATACAAACAGCTACCCTGAAAAACCTCTTACAATAACCACAAAACCTCCCACATAAATGGTGCCCAGTTTCGTCTTACTTACAGCCAGTAAATAATCAGTCTATGAGAATATTAAGCAGGCGCTAGTCCTCCCGCTAGCCCAAGCACTTCCGATGAATGCCACGGAAGATTGAATCCGGAAAAGCGGGGAAACACACAAGGAAACAAATCCTGAGCCAAATAACACAGCGAGCTACTCTCTCGAGATCACAATTATTGAAGGCAGCCGCACGTTGACGGGTGATGACGATATAATACTGCTATCTGTACTCGACAACGCGCACACACAAGATGACGTCCAGCTCAGGAAATGAAGGAAGCTGTGTGGCGAGCCCAGCAACTAGCCGCACCACCACATGGAACCAGTATAAGATAGGCCAATTCGATCCAGACTACATTGACGAGTGGATCTACGATATTACTTTATTGGCCAAGATGTCCAATGTAACAGACGGGGACTCAATCTATTTTGAGGGCTTGGGAGACAATCCCAATATCTTTCGGACGCGGACTCAAAAATATCCTGCATTAATATAATGAGGGAACATGTTTGCAGCCATAACAGAGACTGCAGCGCGCCGTCAAGCAACGCCTGACATCAGATTGGAAAGATAGGCCTAGAGAATTGATTAGCCATATGTCCCTAGGTAGCCGAACGCCTTCGAAGCTATTTAGGGATAGGAAGCTGAAAGCCTATGAATTTAATTTACCCTAGGAAATCTTGATGCAACTATACATTCGGAAGCTTCCCGGGACACTCCAAGAAATGGTCACGTTTATACGCAAATCCGTTGAAGTGGAAGACGACGGACTGCCAGAATGTCTAGAAAAGTGTTGGAAGGAACACCACTGCAGTTGCATCGCTTCACGCCTGTCCGAGCCTAAATCTACAGCATCGTCAGCTCAAACTAATTTCATCAATGAGCGCCTTATCAGCCTGCTCAAGAGCCTCATCGTCAGGCCAGGTTCGGCCTCGGTCGATGCCGTTCACTATAGACGCGACCAGAGCAGGTTTGACCAGCATGGACCACCGTCCCAAAGCAGCACCAAGTGGTGGACGTCCAGAGGCCTTAACACAGTTCCAGAGCTAACGGCCAAGTGGTGTCCGAATCACCGCAGCTATGGCCAGTCCACGCGCTATTGCCTCAGAAACGGCTGCAGATTCCTGTACACAGACGCGATGTTTAGATGGGCGGTGTCACCTTCGACAACTCTGGATGATCTGTCCATGGAGGGTTCGGAAAACTGCTGAAGTCAGCCTGTTCTGCGGCAGCAGAAGTTGAACTCCCTAAAATTGTTGGCCGCCGGACGTCTTATGGCTCGAAGCACTTTGCTTTCGCGGTAGAACGCAATCAAACTGTTGTCTTTACAGCGACGACTCCAGTCAAATCAGGCTTCAAACGCCCAAAATGCCTGCAACCAGTCTCATCGTCAGTTGCCACTATCAACATATTTCCTCATCCGTGATGCAAACCCTAGCTAATTATTTCTCATATACACTGGACCAGAAGTCAGCTTACTCAACCACAATCATTTAGAAACCACCCACTCAGTCAACACCAGCAGTCTTACTTTTGCCAATGGCTCCAGCATAGCGACATCTGGGGTACAAGTACACACAAACTCGTTCTCCAACTCAAAACGATGTTTCAAGTATTCTTTCATCATTGCCAACACGACAAGAAACATTATTGGACGTGACTTCCTCAAATATTTCGACTTCATTATACGTCAAAAATTACGATAGATACGCACTGCTAACCATCAGTCGCTATCATCGGACGCTAAAACACACGATTCGCGCCAAAGGAGTCTCATCTATTCAGCTAATTCCTACGGTTACCCATGTACCACAACTAGATGATGCTTTAAATCGACATGAAGAGATTTTCAAACCTATCTCCCTTATGCTCGATCTCAAGAGGAAGCGTGCCATCACAGCTCATTGTATCATCTTATCAAAGTCACTTCCTCATCGTCCCACAGCACTTCCATTGGCACCACACAAGCATAAGGCCGCCGAGCAAGAATTCACTATGCTACGCCAACAAGGCATCTGTGCACGATCCAGCTCACCATTTGCGTCGCCTGTGGTAGTGGTACCAAAGAGTGAACCCGGAACATTCAGAGTGTGCGGGTATTATCGTATTCTCAATTCTTGCACACGGTCTGATTCGTACATCCTGCTAAATACAACTTACCTACTCATATCTACTATCGGTCATGTTGTGTACTCAAAACTCGACCTAGTAAAAGCCTAATATCAAGTACCTTTGGAAAAAGACCCCATTTCGTATACTGTACTCAGATTCATCGGAGGTGGCACACACGAATATCATTATATGCCTTCGGTCTTAAGAATGCATCTCAAATATTTCAACGCGTTATAGACGAAATACTAGATGGTCAACCATTTGTAGTTCCCTACTTAGACGACATTCTGGTATTCTCCAACTCAATGTCCGAACATATGCAGCATATTGTCATTCTACTCGCATGTCTAGCAGACTATGGCCTCCGGCTTCATGGCAACAAATGTGTCTTTGCGCAAACATCAATTGAATTCCTCGGTCATCAAATTTCAGGTAAGGCATGACACCTCTACCATTCAAGATCTACAGCCTCTAACCACCGTTTGAGCGTTACGACGTTTCTTGAGCAAGATGCACTACTATTCTAGATTCGTACCTTGCCTTGTTGAGATTCTCACAAATATCTCGTGCCAGAAAACCGTTTTGTCAAAAAATTACAACAGATTCAGCTCAACTTGGACCACATGCAGGCTTACGAGGAGACCAAAAAGGCTTTATGCAAAGCGACCATGCTACATTCACTTTATTGGTCACAACCTTTTGAATTGATCATAGACGCATCCAAGGTTGCCACAGGCGCAGTACTTCAACAGTCCATCAATGACGCATACCGACCTGTCGCGTTCTACTCGCAAAAACTACCACCGCGCGAAACGCAATATGATACATTAAGTAAAGTGTTACTCGCTATCTATTGGTCGATCCTACACTTCCACACCTATCTGGATGGTCGAAAGTTTAAGATCTACACCAACCACCTTCCTCTATTCCCAATGCTCAGAGGAAAGAAAGAATGTGTATATTCACGACGTGTCAACTCACAACTTAAACGAAAACACGAGTATGAATATGAAGTCACACACGTCAAAGGATCAGAAAACGTAGTCGCATATTCCCTGCAAGCAGCACAGCAAGATGACCCATCAATTCGTACATTTGATGTCAAACGTCTGAAAACATTTGATTATGATGGAACTCTGCTTCAGTGTGAAATAACTGTCGTGGGCCCGTGGCCGTTCATACATGATAAACTCCGTCACAAGATCATGGATGTTTACCATTCAACGAGCCATCCATCTGGCGAAGTCTCAGTGGAAATATTATCCAGAACTTATTTTTGGCCTGGTATGAGGTGAGATGTCAAGAAGTGGTCAAAATAATGCCTAGAATGTCAAAGATGCAAAGTGACGAGACACACCAAAACTGCGCCACAAGTCATCCAAGCGCCCTAGGTACGGTACATGCACATACACATTGATCTGGTAACCTTACCTGCCGTGAACAATATACGCTATCTACTGTCAATACTGGATCACATCACTCGATGTTATGAGGCCATACCAATGCCAGACCTGAAGTAAGACACCGTCAGTTATGCTTTAGAGCTCATTTGGTTTGCTCGGTTTGGTGCTCCACCTGAAGTGACAACGCATGATGGCGCACAGTTCTTCGGCGAAGAATTCACTGCCCTATTTTCAAACACTCCTGGATCGTGGCTCGTAATCCTAAAGCAAATAATTTCGTCAAAAGGCCACACCAGGAAATGAAAGCGGCGCTCAAGACTAGCCCAGAAGAAAATTGGCTTGCGGCTTTGCCGTAATTACTCCTGTCAATGCGTACAAGATCTCGAGAGCCGATCAAATGCTGCTCCGCTGAAATGGTATTTGTTGAATGTCTACGGCTGCCTGGTTAACTAGTCCGATCAACCTCTGAAACTGCAATAACGATGAACGATCCGGCATTTCTGTTTCCTCTTCGCAGTTACCTACAGTATAACGCTCAGAATCGGCCGACATGTCCTACATGTCAGCAGCATAGTCCTAACCACAAAGGCAAAGGTATTCATCTCTGTAAATAGTTCAACGTCATTAACGACATGGATAACAGGACTCTAGCCAAACCAAAGCACGGTCCTTATCGTGTGTTATATGGACGTCAGAATTACATAATTTTGAAGACTAATGGTAAAGCTGAAGCTGTCTAAAATACAGATTATCCTCGGCCGACGTTGATCCAAATGACACGCTGTTCCACGATATTGACCTATCATGGAGCGAAGAGACGATTATTTAGCCTCCAGCCAGTTTTGCTGACCACCGGCTGACGCCCGACATCTCACCAGCAACAGAGCCAACTGACGCCGTCACGCCGCCGCGAGATATAGTGGAACCAGAGTCAGTGTCGATAGAGATAACGTCAGTGTTTACCCGTTACGGCAGAGTCATACCACCTCCCGTAAGGTAAGCCCCCTTTATTGTGTACTAATTTTCATTGTCGGGGGTGTATGTAGCGCGCGGCTCCGCGTTGCAGCCCAACGAAGCTCAATTTCGACAGATACGGGTCACATATAGGAATTCTGGTTTTAGATATTCGTTCTCTTAACTGCGATTTTGGAAACAACCTCTTTTAGTTTCAAGCAGCTTAAATTGAGAATTCTTAAAATGCAATATTATTTGTAATTAATAGAGTTTTGTTTAATAATAATACACACTTGCGCGTAGTACGCCGGTAACAAGCAGCGAATTTATGTGATTTAACGGTCAAAGCCAGGATTTATATACTCTGTGTATTAAAACTCTTTACAAATAACTACTAACTGTTCTGCTAAGACATTCTGGATTGATATTTTAAGTTTTTCAATCACTCATACGAAACCCATCTGTTCTGCGAAAACATACTGGATTTATTCATTGTGTCTATTGTGACTTTGCTTTTATGCCTAGATTGTAACTTGAGTTGACAGTATATTATTTTGTTGCCGTCTAGAGCACGGTAAATTTTGACTAACAGTGAATTTTAATTTACTTTGCAACATTCTTCACAATATACGTATTATGATTCGACTTAGCCTTTTCACATCATCCATTGGCATATGTAGGAATGGCATAGCATCGCTAAATAAACAGCTACCCCGCAAAACCTCTTACAATAACCGCAAAACCTCCTACAATTTCAACCTTGAGTATTTGTTATCTTATTTTATCTATTACCTAACGTTATGTTGTTAGTGTAGCACCTTTTAACAATCATTCATGTTTGCATCTTCTTTTATCAGGCAATTTTCAATTTCTATTACGACTCATTTTATTTTATTTTAACTATGTACCCTATTAAAATACTTTGCCGTTTCTAATTTAATTTTGCTAACTCTCAATTATTTGCTTTATTCACAGTATCTTGCCCTCTCCTCACCGGGATGCCACTCGTAATTACTTCATTTAGAATAGTACGTGTAAAAATTGGTCTGACGTGTGCATTTAGGAAATGACAGTTATCATTTTAGTTTCACTTGAATGACTGTTACACGTGCCGGTAATTACATATAACAGATTATTTCTCCGTCTTAAGCAAACGCTCACACACACACACAAACACACAGATATGGCAAACGTTTATCTCGTAAATAATGCGATGTTGCTAAATTGCTGTAATTTCAATAGGATGAGTGTACACGTGCAGTAGTTGATTACTCATCAATCAAAAAGAAACGACAATACATACACACACGCATGACGTACGCTTATCCTGTAAGTTGGCAGTAATTGTGAATAAATCACTGTAATCTCATTTCGAAGAGTGTACACATGCAGACACGCACAAACCAATTTGACATAAACTTTCCTAACATTTTATTTAAAAAACAAGTTATGCTTAAGAGATCTAGCGACAAGTATAAATGGGGCAGTTTAAAATAATTTTTCCACATGACATATTGGTTGTCAACTTAGAGGATATCAAAAATTTTGGAAAAATCAGGGAGACAGTGGATGCAAACAAGTCGGATCGCAAGCGTATAATCAAGTTAATGATCTGTTCCCTGTTGCGCAACAGGTTTCTTTTAAATTTTAGATAATCTGCTATTGTTACTTGGCCCTAAAGGAAGCCGTTGTAAACAATCGATTGCGAATACCAGGAACAGCGAGAGTATTAGATCAGATTTAATTAGTGTATTAAAATTACTAAATGATCGGTCCATAGTCAGCTCAGATTGCGTGCTCCCTACTAGCCTTGTAATAGTTAGTGAAAAGGCGTATTTTATTTGATTTATATACCATGTTTGAGATTTAATTTGACCCATATTGATAGTGCCAAATAATAAGTAAAGAAACAAACTAAATGGAACTAAAATGGGGAAAAAATTAAATTAATTTATTTGTAACATTTCGTTTGTCTTATAAATAACTGCTTATTTATTTGTCTAGTATATTTTATATAACAATTTTTCATATCAATTATATAGCAATCTACACTTAACGAGCACTTTAGTCTATACCAGCAAACTGCTGTAATAGAAAACCATAAAAGATAATTAGGATCACATATTTAATTATTTCTACATAAGATGGTTTCAACTTAAGCTTATACCAATGCACAACTCTCCACTTGGTTCGATAATTTTTTAAATATATTTTTGAAAAGGAAAGGCGTTTACCAGCAAGCTTTATTACCATAGGAGAAGTGCTCGCAGATAACCTTGAACTTGTCTTTGTTCAAAATTTCTCTTATTATCTGACTTAAATAAACACCCGTTCAGTGTTTCAATTTTATACCGTAACGCTGATTACTATAGCAAAATAATTGCACTTATAAACGCTTATCTCGTCTAAGTGCAGACACATATTCCTTTAATGCCTAGGTCATTTACTTCTTTTTGAAAATTAATCTTAAATCTTTGTTAACCTAAAAACCAAACATTAACACATATTTTAAGATTACTCTATAACAAAAGCTTTCCTAAAAGCATAATAATAAATGTGAGGTGAGAGCCGCATATCTAATTATGCTTCATATATATATGCGGTTTGATCCTCGCTAGTTAGTTTGCTGTCCTACACTGATGATAATCATGGAAGTTCGAAAAGCGTCAGTTCGTTGTGACTGGCGGTAGTTTTGGTATGTTGTTAGACGAATGGTTAAATAAAATAGAATTGGTGTTTACTTCAAGCTAGCAAACTTGATTTAAAGAATTGCTACCACCATCCGCGCAATCAAATATTGTTTAATTGTATTGTCTATATATATTTGTCTGACAAAAGCTACACACAGCTATTGTTCGTGACTGCATTGAAATTGTGTAGCCGACATTTCCGGTCACGTAAAATGTTTCTAAGTCTACTAGATGCGAGAACCGTATATCTAATATAGTTTGTCGAAACGCGTCTGTGCGTTTTGACTGGAGAAAGTTTTGGTATGCTGTTCAACGTCTGGTTAAGTACAGTGTGATCGCTGTTTACTTCAAGCTCGCAAACTTGATTTAAACTTTTGTTAGCTCCATTCGCGCAAGCAATTATTTTTTAATTTTTGTGTCTATATATATATATATATATATATATATATATACATATATATATATATATATATGTGTGTGTGTGGCGGACGCTACGAACAGCTAATGTTCGTGATCGCATAGAAATTGTGTAACCGACATTTCCTGTCACGTACAGTGTTTGCGAGGCTGGTAGAGGTAAAAGCCGCATATCTAATTTTGCTTTCCATATATATGCAATACGGGTTTATCCTCGCCGGTCGGTTTGCCGTCGTACTCTGATGATGATCATGGATAGTCGAAACGCGTCAGTGCGTTGTGTCTGGCGATAATTTTGGTATGTTGCTCGAAACAATCCTATATTTCATCAAATATTCATAATCCCTTGCAGGAGCTAGTTTCTGGTTCCGAATTGTACAACGGTTGCCTCCTACCCTTGGTCAATGATGTGTTCGAAAAGAAACCTAGCAATGTTTTCACGGTTATTTCATTCATAAAATCATCTCTTGACTTAGTTTCAATAGATTAACTAATAAACCTCATCGTTTTGTTACGTCTACTAGTCGCTATGCGTACAATTATCCCAATTAAATGCATAATTTTTGCGCAGGCGGTGACAACTGTTATTTAAATTAGGATTTCGATCTTGATATGAACAGCAGTCCCAATATATATACACACATTTGTCGCTATGAAATAAGCATTGCATAATGTAGAATAAGCAAGCTACAAACAACTAATGTTCGTGACTGCATAGAAATTGTGCAGCCGAGATTTCCAGTAACGTACAATTTTGCAAGACAAATAGGGGAGACAGCCGCATATCTAATTTTGCTTTCCATATATATGCAATGCGATTTGATCATCGCTTATCAGTTTGCCGTCGTAATGTGATGATAATCATGGATGATCGAAACGCGTCAGTGCGTTGTGTCTGGCGATAATTTTGGTATGTTGCTCGACGACTGGTTAAAAACAATGGGATCGTTGTTTACATCAAGCTTACAAACCTGATTTAAAGAATTGATACCAGCACCCGCGCAGTCAATTATCGTTTAATTGTTTTGTCTATATAGATGTGTTGCGAATGCTGCAAAGAGCTTATGTTTCTGACTGCATAGAAATTGTTTAGCCGACATTTCTTGTCGGGTACAGTATTTCCTAGAGTACTAGAGGTTAGAAGTGCATATCTAATTTTGCTTTCCATATATATGCAATGCGGTTTGATCTTCGTTAGTCGGTTTGCCGTCGTAGTCTGAGAATGATCATTCAAAGTCAAACGCGTCAGTGCGTTACAACTGGAGGTAATTGTGGTATGTTGATCGATGACGGGTTAAATACAATAGAAATGATCTGTACTTCATGCTTGTAAACTTGTTTTAAAGTATTGTTACAACAACCCACGTAAACAATTATTGTTTAATTGCACTGCCTATATATACATTTGTGACAAAAGCTACAAACAGATAATGTTCGTGACTGCATTAAAAATTTCATAGCCGACATTTCCAGTCACGTAGAATATTTGCAAGACTACTAGATGTGAGAGCCGTATATATAATTTTGCTTAACATATGTATGCAATGCGGTTTGATGTTCGCCAGTCAGTTTTCCGTCGTAGTCTGATGATGATCATGCAAGTTCTAAACGCGTCAGTGTGTTGTGACTGATGGTAGTTTTGTTATGTCTTCGATGACCGGTTAAATACAATGGGATCGTTGTTTACTTCAAGCTCGCAAACTTGATTTAAAGTGTTCCTGCCACCATCCGCGAAATCAATAATTGCTTATTTGTATAGTATTTGTATTTTTGGCGATATTTCGTATTCTATGCCTGTTTTCCTTCAATTGACCACCGTGCATACCATTGCATAGAAATAAGGTAATTATGATTAAATACTGATTGTTGCGGAGAACTGATATATAAGGAAGTATGTATTAGGTGTTGCGAACCTAGTAACAAAATAGTTCAGTTGTGACCCGAAGGATAAACCAAAGACAGCATGAATTAAAAGTATAATCTCATGCACATTCGTTTCGTGCTTACTTGCGGCTCATCAGTAGGAGCCGACATTACGCCTTAGAATAATAAGGCTTAAAGTATGATTAATGTGCCAGTCGTAAATTGCATGATTGATAAATTTACATATTTGCTCTAGAATTTATTGGATGCAAAAAAATAATTTCAAAAACAAAATTTAAAAAAATGTTATCGCGTTGATTGATTCAAGATTTCTTGCTTACTCAGGAAACACTGCATTTAATGAGCTTAGTTCTAAGTCGTGTTACATAAAAAATTAGCCAGATTTCTCAATTTAACATTAAGTTATGATCAGGATGACAGAATACCATACAAAAAGTAGTAAATATTAAACATAAAGCATTAAAAATTATTATAAGAGGATTTCTTTTTATTAGCCACATGTCAACAAATTCAGCGGAAATAATCCCGCATGCGAACCTAGTAACAAATTAGTTCAGTTGTGACCAGAAGGATAAACCAAAGACAGCATGAACGGAAAGTATAATCTCATGAACATTCGCTTCGTGCTTACTGGCGACACATCAGGAGGTGCCGCTATTACGCCCTTTAACCATTATATATTTTGGTAAGTAAAGTGGGATAATAGGATGGTACAACCTCCTAGACGAATGTGTAAACCTGCAGTAGTGAAGCTAACATTATATGAAGTCTTCGACAATGCGACTTCAACGCTAACTCATACTATATAATATATATGCCGAGTCTGTTAAGGATACTAACACTATGGCTATTGAGTTAGTAAACGATATCAACATTATAGTACCGAACAGTTACATGGTACTAATATGATGGATATTAATGTATGTTATAGTTCACAAAAATTGAGAATTACAACTGTTTCTGAACACCTGTTACTCCAGTAAATCTTTACACTCTGGCCTTGATCGATATCAGGTATCACATTTCGCGGTAAGCATGACATCATTGAATTAGATATTTTCTAGTTAATTATTGATTGTTGCGAGAACTAACATATATGCAATTATGTATTAGGTGTTGCAAACCTAGTAACAAATTAGTTATGATGTGACCAGAAGGATAAACCAAAGACAGTATGGACGTAAAGTATAATCTCGTATACACATTAGTTTCGTGTTTACTGGCGACTCATCAGTAGGAGCCGATATTACGCCCTTTAACCACAAAATATTATCCAACATTCTTCACCAGAATATATAGTGGCTAAAGGACGTAAAACTGGCTGCTACTGATAAATCGACGGTAAGCACGAAACGAATGTGCATGAGATTATGCTTTCCGTTCATGCTGTCTTTGGTTTATCCATCGGGTCACAACTGAACAGGTTTGTTTCGAGGTTCGCAACACCTAATACATACTTGCATATATATTAGTTCTTCGCAAAAAATTAATATTTAGCTGTTATATATTGAATTTAATAATGTCATGCTTACCGCAAAATGTGATAACTGATATCAATCAAGTCCAGAGCGTATAAATTTACTGGAGTAACAGTTGTTGAGAAATAGTTGTAACTCTCAATTTTGGTAAACTATGACATACATTGATATCCATCATGTTAGTACCATGTACCTTTTTGATACTTTAATGTTAGTATCGTTTACTGACACAAGAGCCATAACGTTAGTAACATTACAGACTCGGTATATATATATATATATATATATATATATATATATATATATATATATATATACATTATATAGTGTGGATTAGCGTTGAAGTCGCATTGTCGAAGATAAACATGATGTTAACTTCACTACTGCAGGTTTGCACAGTCGTCTAGAAGACTGTATCGTTCTATAATCCCACATTCTTGACCAAAATATTTAGTGGTTAAAGGGCGTAATTCCGTGCATGAGATTATACTTTCCGTTCATGCTGTCTTTGGTTTATCCTTCTGGTCACAACTGAACTAATTTGTTACTAGGTTTGAAACACCTGATAAGTACTTAGATAATTGTGATGTATAATGGAACGAAGAACGATATCGCGCATTGTATCTAAAAGATCTCCATCAAATTCAAAAAAACTGTGCTAGACACAATACAGATCAGATAATTTTGGTTTTCCTTTACCGGCCGTCATAGCTTGATTATTCTGAGAATTGGCAGAATGAATGGACTCGTATGATACATTTCTGTGTTTCAGCTACACTTGCAGCTTCTGCTTTGGGCATTGGCTGACATAGAGGGAAGTTTCACCAGTTGAAACAAACTTTAGCCACTGATATCTGTGCAAATACTGTTCATCAGCCTTGGTTGGCAATCTATCTAGGAGAAGGAAAACTCCCACTACAAACCATCCTCACTAGGAATGGGCGGTCTAATGTTCTTTTAGTCCGCATAGTATCACGAACGATACATGGTTATATGGCAGTAAAATATTAGTCAATTTTGTCTTTCCTATGTCTCTGTATAATGATGATCATTCTGTAGGTTTAGCAGAAGGCCCCGTCTTAATTACACCTTTAACTTTCGCTTCAGCGTAAATGAAGCATAGTTTGAGATTTTCCATATTATAGGTCTAATGTTAAATCAAGACAACCAGATATCAGATCGCATAATTTGTACCACGTTTGCCCTCCTTTTAAAATGAGGATAAATTTAGAATATAAAACTTAATCATAAATAACCAACTCAAATTCGGAAATTGGCATACATTTCGTCCCTGAGTATATCCGTGTTATTGCGGAAGCAAATGCTTAAATATAAATATGGATTTTGACTTAATAAAATTCAATACGCATTTAATTCATTTAAAATCAGAATCTTGATTCGTAGTTTAAACATGATTGCACAGTTTTATGTGACAAACTATATTAAATAAAAAATTCTGCTTCCAAAAATAAATACAGTTGTTTACATACTAAATAGCGGAAATAATTTTTAACAGTTATTTTGAGCGTGTAGATCTCATGAGTAAAACTGCAGGTCTAGACTAAATTTTCTTCTAGACTAAATGATGAGGTGATCTCGCAAAATAAACAGCTTCATCTGTCCATGCAAATTTAATATACGATGTTTCAGAGTAAAATTATTTATCGGGAATTATATCATTTAAAATATTTTGGTATATATTTCTGCCCGATTTGCACGTCTATAAGCTGCTATGCTGGAAGATGCTTTGTAATTACAGAACACCTTAAAAACTTCATTTGAAGTAAACCATTTTACAGATTTTTGGCTTGTAAGAGATGAACATCTAAGCTTCCAAAGCGATGCCGTTACTCTATCTAACATGTAGCGGTTAAATGAGTTACGTTACCTTGTGACGAGCCGCCATTATGCATATAGGGCAGTTAGTCTCTTTACTGCAATTCATACTTTCGTATGAGAGATTGAACCATCCTATATTCCCACATTCCTAATCCAAATGAATAGTCAATAAATGGCGTAATACCGGTTCCTACTGATGAGAAGTCAATAAGTACGAAACGAATGTGCACAAGATTAAAGTTTCCCTTCCTTCATTGGTGTTACCTTCTAGTAATAATTGAACTAATTTGCTACTAGCTGCCTCGAGTTTGGTCTAACTGCCCAGAAACTTATTTTGTTAAATGACTGTGACTGAATGCGAGCAAGGTGTCAGAAGTGAAGAGCAAGCTTTGGCTGCTGAACGGAACAATAGCTACTGACATATGAGCAGAAACTAGTTATCAACATTTGTTGACAGACTATCTAAGAAAAGGAAAACTCCGAATACACACCATCCTCACTAGTAATGTGCGATGTTGTATTCTTTTACAGCTCACATATTACCATGAACGACTTAAGTTTAAATGGTAGTGAAGCTTTATTCACTAGTGGCTTTTGTATGGCTCTACATTAGTTTTTTACATACAGGGCGTTCGCACATGAAATTACATCTGTTACACTTGAATGCGGCATAAGCTTCTGGTCTTCTTTGATGTGATGCGTGTAGCCACGCCATGCCTAATATTTAAATGCCAAATGCTTTCAGTAAGATAGTAAACTGTCTGGTGTTTAACTTCTGCACTGCAGTTGTCTTCTTGTTTTATACCTTTTATGTCTTTTCGTTTGTAATTATTCCGCAATTAAATCAAATATGCTTTCATTCAAAAGCAGCTTACAGGTTTTTGCACACACGGTGATTGATATAATGATTTCAATTCTTTTAAAATATACAAATCAGTATAAAAAAAATGATGCGAATCATATTACTCGAGCAATGTTGTTATGTTATACCAAACAAATTACGTTATTTAATGATATTACATGAGTGATAAAATGTTCTGTCACTATGTCTAGGCAAATTTGATTCCGAGACAGTTCTTATAATTTCACTAAAAACGTGAAAAATGTGGCCTGTTATGTGGCCTTAAACCTTCAGGTCAAGCCATTATTTCACAGTCCATTTCTGAGGTTGAAATTTTATTTTCGAAACTGGATTAATTTAAATTACCTGATCTGTGTGTTGATAAACACAGATTTTGTTCTATTAATTTTCTTTCTTTAACAAAATATCCTCTTCATTTCATAGATGCAACAATGATGGATGTCATAAGAATATTTAATCCAAATTTGAGGTACATAAATTGGCCAAGAAGAAGGAAATGCGTAAGGTCATGGTATTACCGGATTCTATATTAAGCAGGAAAGTGAAATAAATAGCTTTAAAATACATTGTTAGGACCGTTTAAAACCAGTCCCTTACACTAGTCACTATACTCCATAACTAAACAGACTAATTGAATCCCTGGAAACACCAGGAGTGTATGAAATCCCATGCAATGATTGTAGTCTCAAGTTAGTTGGTGAGACCATGCGCCCAATCAAGTTAAGAAGAGGTGAACATATAACTGCATGTAAGTATGGACATATTGCTAAATGTGATCTTGCTCGTCATGTAGTGGAGACTGGACACATTATTAACTGAGGTGATTGCAAATGCATAACAATAAGTATTCATAATAGGGTCACGAGATTGATTAGAGAATCTATTGAATTTAAATCTAGAGATAATATTAGAAATGAAACAACTGTTGAAAAATTGTTTGGTTCGATTTGGAATACCGCATTAGCTAATGGCAGGAAAAGACGATTGCACGAATTGGAAATTGAAGCTAGATCCCGTAAAAGATTATGAACATCGGATTAAGATTGACTTATTAGTGGGCTTATTATTCAATTAGTGGCTAATCAATGATTAAAAATATATTCTCTAAATTTCACATCTAACCATTCGTTTTATTTTATTTTTGTTTCTTGCATTACCATCCTACCCATTGAGATCCTTCTAATAAGACATCATTTAAAATGTTTAGAATTAATAATTAGTCGGACGCGTGCAAAGGGTAAATTAACGTCTATTGACTACAATTTCATTTATTTGTCCATAAATTAGTATCAATTATATTTAACTGAATCCTTTAAGTTATGTATACGCATACACATGCACATGCGTGTCGTGCGCCAATTTAATGTTATGACAATAACTTATTTACAAGTATATTGAATGGATTCAGTTGAAATTTAACACGTGCGTTGGTCTTTCGGAATTCTTAATTTTAATACTCATTATAGCATGTGTATATGACAGTGTTTCTGAATGTGAGAATAATCTCATTGATGTCATTTTACACGGAGTGTATAAAACAAATTGTCTAATGCATACGGATGGTAAATTCCTATTCAACCACTCGAGTCTCACTTAGTTTGATGAACGTAACAGTTACAAAAATGCACAAGCGTATGTGTCACGAGAATATATAGTGAAAGATCAGTCCAAAGAATAAATAATATGGCCAGAGGAAATATCGTGCTTGCTTTATTATTTGGTTTTTTGTGAAATTGATGTGGATGGACCTACTGAAGAAGGCTGCTGATAAAGGCAGCCGAAATATTTGGTTAAAGAAAGAAAACTACTGGAACAAAAATGCGTTAATCAGAATGCAGATCAGTTAATTTCTTTTCTGATGTTGTCAGGTTTTTTCACAGTTATCTAAAAAGAGCGCAGCAATTTCAAGTTTAAGTAATTCAAATGACAACATGCTTTCTGTAGGTGAAATACATCGCAAAATGATCGGTAATTCTAGTTGTAGGCAAGAGTGTTTCCCGAAGAAGTGAACATGTTGAGTAACTGTCTACCTACGCCCCTGAGTGTTTTTTATCCATTTCACTAAAACGCGAAGTCGTCCGTCCAGTTAATTCATGCATTTAGGCAAAATGGTTGGTTCGGCGTCCAATTGCATTTTTGCAACTATTTGCATTTCTGATGATGCAGTTCCTCTATATCTGTTTAAAATATAGATTTCCCATCTCAGCATTTGTTCAACGAATTTATCATCTACTTTTATCAATTGTTCATTTAATATAATCAAAGATTCATGACGGTCTCCATAGTTTTCTGCCATTTCAATTACCCAGTTTCTTCAATGCGGCCTTTGTAGACGTTTTAGTATTTAGATTCAAACCGAAACGTATGTAACCATTCGAAATTTTAGAACAAAATGTTTTTGAGATGTTCGTTTACTAAATTGAAATTGAATTCTGCTTTTCACGATTTTGATCAAAACGTGATTTTCACTCCGCTTATGTGTTTTTCATATTTTATACCACTTGCATTTAATATATGAGTTTCACTCATTGCTAATGTAAACATGAAACGAGATTTTACCGTCGGCTTTCCGCTGTGTAAATAGTATTGATGCGCGATAACTTTTGCTTATTTGCCTATGACATTATTTCATATTAAAAATGAATTGTGGATTTCTAGAAACAAATTTCTTTTACAGTATTTGTGATGCAAATGCACATAGGTCTGTTTCCAAAATTGTGTTTCCGCACTAGTTCGTTATAAATATTCTATGTAAACATTCTTTGTAACTTGTTTACTTAAACTAAAAGAAGCTAGATCCGTGTATAAACGCAAATAAAGAAACAGATATAAGATAAATGTAAAACATATCTCAGTTTTGTGAAATGTATACGTTTTATTGAAATTTAACTAAGCAGAATCTTAATTAAAGTTTACTTGTTGTCTAAAAGGTATATTTTATTCTGCATAAATGTATACATTACAGATGTATTGATGAGTTTATACTTAAAACAAAATCATGTGAGTAAATAGATTTAACTGGCGGCAGTTTTGTTATGGTGTGTGAATGGTAAAATTAATTTGAATAGGTGTGTAACGACACAAATCCATCGCCGACATATTGCGTAAATTAAATTCAAATTTATTTACGTTGCACCAATGAGAAAAAGCAAATTGCCGTTTTACCACGTTTAACCACGTTTAACCAATAGTATGCAAGTACACATATTGCATGCTATTTAAGCACGGTAATTTACCATGCAAGTCAGTTGTGGCATTTGCCTTCTACCTGCTTCACGCGTGTGCGTTCTGTCGGCTGTCAATACGTGTGCGTTCTGTCGGCTGTCAATACCTACGCTGGTGATTTGATAGTTTCACCAACAACTAACTACATCTGTGACTCATCTTGTTGCGGGATACCGGAGAGACGAGCCAATTGAGTGCAGGACCTGCAGGACACCATCCACAACGCGATCACAGCTCAACCACGGGAGCGACAACTCAACCAGAGTCCACCCAAGGCTCTAGGACATCTTCAACTCTGAAGACTTCAAGCGAACGCATTACCAGGCCCTCTTAAGGGCCCCCATATCAGTAACTAATCTCTATTCAGAGCACCTTAACCGAGTTTGTAACGTCGTACGGCATTTACTTGAAGCCGGGGCGTTTACAAAATTGGCGACCGCGCCACGATACTGATTATTGTTCTGATTTTTTTGGTATAAATAAAATTGACTTCCTTTTTCATCTATTTGGGATAAAAATCGTTTAAGATTTGCGTTTTATCTACCGTGATCGTGGTCATCTGTGAATTTTGTTGGGTATATATATATATTCGTGGTTTGTGTTGGGGGGATATAATAATAATAGATTGACATTTGTGTTTTCTTTACCCTGATCGTGGTTTTCTGGGAAATCTGTTGGGTATATATTCGTGGATTTGTGGGGATAATTATAATACATTGTCATCAAAGGCCAACGGGGCCTCTATTTAACTTTCCTACGTACGAAACGGCACCGTACGTACACGTCAAACTCAATTACGGATTTTTGGAAGCAATTCAACTGTGGAAGCCTGTTTTTGGGTAAGCGTTTCGTTAAAGTATATTTATATATTTTCATATTGCTTATAAATTTATGCTTTTAAGATCCCGTAAGATTGTTAAAATGTCAGGTCCAATTTTAGATATTGATGTTCCTGTTTGGGATGGAGATAGTGAGTTATTTTTTTATGCGCGTAGACTCCGCTTTCTCCCCGTTTCCTGATTATGAAAGTCATCAAAAACTGTCGAAGGTTTTTGCTAAACTACCTTCTGAATTGCAGCGACGGATTTATCCTAAGCTTGAGGCCATTAGGAAGCTACCTAATCCCATTTTGGGCCTACAAACGAGGTAGAATCCTTGCTTGGACCCACGGAAACTGAGCAGATAATAAACAAATATGCGCAGTTAGATATGCCAAATCTTGGCCCCATAGAAATACTGAGGGAATTACGGAAACGTTGGTATAAAACCAACATTTCTGACCATGAGGCTAAGGTTGTTTTTATTAACAATCTTCCCCAAACATTAAAACTCTTTGCCAGACAGCTCCCCAACACTCTCTCTATAGATGACTTATCTGAGAGATGTGAGTTAGAATATAGGGTTTTGGAACCCAAAGTGAATCCATCATCCTTTTCTTCACCCCGCAAGATGATAGAATCTCCTCTTTAGAGAGAACAGTGGCGAACATGGCCAAAGTTCTAGAAGGATTGGCCATTACCAAATCCGAGATAAATCAAGTGAATGCTCGACCAAAATTCGTTTCCAAGTCAAATTATAATGGTAGGCGGCGATCGAGATCTCCGCAATCCTTTAATAAATATGGTCCAAAGAACTGGTGTTATAACCACCAGAAGTTTTTTACGCTTGCCAAGTTTGTCTTTGTCGTTCCGAAGAATTTCCGAATGAGTGTCAATTTCCACAGCTGACGGAGAGGACAACAGACCGCAGGCACAAGGGTGCATCAGTATCGGGAAACGTCTGGCGCAGGAAGTAGAAGACCGTACTTTCTGCACATCAACGGCATCAACGGCGCTACAGGGAAGAAGCCAACTACAATCCGACATCCCTGTCGACTCTTTTCGTCCACGCCGAATTGTTCACATAGAGAACCAAACAGACAATGCCGGTCGCAATCACCAGCCTACTTGTTTGCATGACCCGGCCAAACAGCCAAACGAACTTCTGCACCTTCTTGATTTCAAAACTGGCGAAGAGTACATCGTAGACACAGGTGCAGCAGTCTCAGTTCTCAAAGGTGATTCAATGGCCGAGATGTCGCTAGGCGTTCTTCTCGCAACAGCTACAGGCGAGCCCATACCAACTTATGGCTGCCAATACCGCACACTCAACATAGGTCTACGACGTGAATTTTCCCACAACTTCATCATTGCCAAGGTCTCACATAATATAATAGGTCTTGATTTCCTTTTGAAATTTTGGCTTATTGTTGATCTTGCCAATCAAAAGATCATCGACCCCTCCACCGGACTTGAGCAAAGATTTTGGAAACTTGCCTCCGAGCGTTTGGAGTGACAGGTCAACCAGCCAACCCTAGTGTATCATTCAGCAGAGATATCAGCAGCTCTTCGAAAATACAAATCGATTTTCGATCTTAACAAGTCAGAGCTACGAGTCTCCAACACGATGCATCATATCGTCACAGAAGGACAACCTATTGCACTCAAGAAGCGACCACTGGCTCCTGCTAAGCTGAAAGCTGCCCAAAAAGAATTCTCAAGGCTTTTGGAAGAGGGAATCATCAGACCATCAAAAAGTTCATGGGCGTCACCACTGCACTTAGTCTCAAAATCAAACGGATCGTACAGAGCCTGGGGAGACTACCGTAAGCTAAATTCAGTGACAAAATCTGATGCATATCCTATTACAAATATCAACACTTTACTTGAAAAACTCAACGGCAGCAATTTCTTCTCAGTGATTGACCTCAGACAAGCGTACCATCACATACCGGTAGCACCAGAGGATATCGAGAAAACTGCAGTCATCACTCCATTTGGCCTTTTTGAATATCTTTACATGCCTTTTGGACTCAAGTGTGCTACTCAGACATTTCAAAGATTCATAGACAACATACTTCGCGACGACTCTGCTTATTGTATGTCATATCTAGATGACATTATGGTATGCAGTCCAGATCTAGAATCTCATGCGAAACATCTACGAAATGTCCTCTCACGCTTATCCAACCACGGACTCAAGATCAACTGTGACAAGACGTAGAATGCAACTTCATCCGTCGACTTCTTAGGGCATCGTATCACGGCCCAAGGTATTCAACCGTTGCCGTCAAAGACGAATTCAATCAAGAATATCAAGTCACCAAGGACTTTGAGCGATTTGCAGAAAATCCTGGGAGTACTAAACTATTATCACAAGTTCCTTCCAGGACTTTCAAAACAACTTTATCCTTTGTGCAGGCACCTGCGGAACCGAAAAGGACTTAGCAAGAATTCCATCATTGCTTGGTCATCCGAAGACGAGGAATTACTTCGACTTGCCATCAACTCGTTAGCAAATGCCACAATGCTAACGCATCCAGATTTCGAAAAGCCATTTCTACTCACGACAGATGCTTCTGAATTCGCTATTGGAGCCACTTTGGAACAAGAGATCGACGGAGTTCGGAAGCCTATCAGTTTCTACTCGCGTACTCTCCAACCAGTAGAAACGAGGTATGACACTTTCGGCCGAGAACTTCTCGCCATCCACGACGCAGTGCGCCATTTTATCAGCATCATTAGCAGTAGCAGATTTGTTGTTTTCACAGATCATGCACCACTAGTTTGCGCACTTCGAAACGCAACTTCATCTATCGCCAAGTACCCTGCCAGAGTGGAAAGACAGCTTTCTCGTCTAAGCGAATGGCAATTTGACGTCTTTCACGTCAAGGGCAAACAGAACTTCATTGCAGATGCCCTGTCCAGGCCAGACGTCTCTACAACCACCTTCGCCGTCACCATTCACTGTCAACTCCGTGGCACTCAGTGAACCTGCACTAACGTCAACTCTCCTGCGAACTGAACAACGCGGTGACATTCACATTCAAAGATCAATAGCCCGTCACCCAACCAAGTTCATATGCCGTCTGTGGGAAGGCTTACCAATTGTTTACTTCACGGGTACGCAGCCCAACAAGCCAGTTCTGCTGACCAGCCTTCAGAGAAAGGTTTTCGATTCAATTCACTCAATTTCTCACCCAGGAAGCCAAGCGACTGTCCGACTTCTTACAGATCGTTTTTGGGGTCACAGACTTAGGCAGAATGTTAAACGATGGGTCTCAGAGTGTGCAATTTGTCAGAAAAACAAGATCACACGACACACTCGTTCTAAGTTGCAACATTTTCGGTCTACTTCGCGCCTAGCCATCGTCCACATCGACATAGTTCATCTGACAAAGGTTCAAGGTTTCAGCTACCTTCTAACTATGATCGATAGATTTACACGGTGGCCTGCGGCATTACCTCTTGGCACCATTTCTGCAGACGAAGTAACTAACGGTTTTATCTCTGCATGGATATCCAATTATGGTGTTCCCAATGGGGTCATCACGGACAAGGACACTTGCTTCTCATCTGATCGTTTCAAAACCACATTGCGGTACATGGGATGCATCTTACGCCAGACGACTGCTTACCATCCCCAAGCTAATGGCATGGTAGAGAGAATGCATAGGGAACTCAAAGCAGCTTTAGCATCCTCGTCCATTAATGGCAACTGGGTCGATGCACTACCTTTAGTTCTGCTTGCCATGCGTTCCCGTACTCGTGAATCCATTAAAACGTCTGCGTCACAACTCTTGTATGGCATGGATCTACGCCTGCCTAGTCAGCTCCCACGTCTACTACCGGCACAAGATGACCCACAAGATGAAGCTACCCGCCTTCGACTTCATTTCGGTAACATGTCCGAACAGCAGCCGAGACACACGCCTCGTCCAGTCTTCGTTCACCCACAGCTCCACAGCTGCAAGAGAGTACTCGTTCGCAACAATAATGCTGTTGCACCACTACAACCAAAGTATCGCGGTCCTTACCCGATTTTACTCAGACAGCCAAAATACTTCATCATTATGCAAGGCGCTACACCGACATCAGTAAGCATAGACAGGTTGAAACCGTTTATCGAACCACCTGATCCTGAGAGCGTTCAACCTTCTACACACGTCTCAGGCTCCGTCTGCCCACAATCTCAATAACCTGCTTTGTAAAACGCGTAATTAATTTTTTTTAAACATTAACATTAACTATAAAAATTTTTTTAACCTTTCGTTATTTTTAGTATTTGTCTCACGTGGCATAACCAGCTGTTCTTAGCTAACAATTGTGTAGCATTTTTGAACAGTTCTTTGGTATTATGCCATCTCTGAGGCAATGTTCGTGTACATTTTTTTATGCAGTTAACTTTGATTTTAAATGTATATATTTTTACATTATAATGTATTTCTCACACATGACATTACACTGCCTATTTTGGTATGACCAGCTACTTAGAGCTAACGCTTTCGTGTAGCAACACTAAGTAGTGATCAGCTTCATATCATGGTACAGGCCACTTTCAATGCATACCTCAACTTTATCTATTTCACAAAGTCCACTCTACAAAATGTCATGACCACAACGTCGAGCACTCTAGCTCCTTTGGTCGTATACAAACACATTGACAACGATCCAACCCTACTTAGGTTTTTTATCTTAAACCTGGCAAATTCAGAGGCCATTTTACCTCGAAATCTTCACGCTGCGGCTCTAAAAACTTACACTGCTCTACTTTGCCTCACGTGCTATGACCGACCACTAGAGCTAACAATTTGTGTAGCAATTCCTAGTGGTTACCTGGCATCATATCATTGTTGAAGCAACCAACAAGCATATTTAAGCCCAGCACTTATGGTTCATCATATTTTTTGCTTAACTTGGTTCGAACTCTGTCATGCATTTCTTATCTAGCCTCGCAGAGAGTGGAATATTTTTTTCTTTTTTTTCAGAGAGGAAAGTGTTGTAACGACACAAATCAATCGCCGACATATTGCGTAAATTAAATTCAAATTTATTTACGTTGCACCAATGAGAAAAAAGCAAAATTGCCGTTTAACCACGTTTAACCACGTTTAACCAATAGTGTGCAAGTACATATTGCATGCTATTTAAGCACGGTAATTTACCATGCAAGTCAGTTGTGGCATTTGCCTTCTACCTGCTTCACGCGTGTGCGTTCTGTCGGCTGTCAATACGTGTGCGTTCTGTCGGCTGTCAATACCTACGCTGGTGATTTGATAGTTTCACCAACAACTAACTACATCCGTGACTCATCTTGTTGCGGGATACCGGAGAGATGAGCCAATTGAGTGCAGGACCTGCAGGACACCATCCCACAACGCGATTACAGCTCAACCACGGGAGCGACAATTCAACCAGAGTCCACCCAAGGCTCTAGGACATCTTCAACTCTGAAGACTTCAAGCGAACGCATTACCAGGCCCTCCTAAGGGCCCCCATATCAGTAACTAATCTCTATTCAGAGCACCTTAACCGAGTTGGTAACGTCGTACGGCATTTACTTGAAGCCGGGGCGTTTACAGGTGATTTATCAATTCAAAAAATTATTTTGCCCTTAAAATTCGCCAGACACGGATTACCAATTTTATGTCTCAATAAATTGAATTTTCTCAGTTTCTATTTGCACGACGGGTAAATATCTTTGCTTAAACAACATTGATTTATCGTTCCCTTATTTAACATTCTCTCCATGTTTAGATTTTTGTATCTTGTTTTGCCTTTCAATTTACATAAAACGTGATGCTCATTTGCAGATACTTGAGAAGGAAATGAAGAAGAATCGGCTCGCTTATCTGATAAAATTGCTTTTTATTTTTGACATCGAAAGGGTACTATGAGTCAGAATAACTTTAAATTCCTTGTCGCAGAATATAAAAACATTACCACCAGTCACACGTACTGACGCGTTACGACCTTTTACGTTAATTATACGATCTCATAGGAATAGTAACTGTGCAAATGTCATATGCAATGAATTACAATATACGCGCATAATTCAACTTAAGCTAGAATCACATTTATATTTAAAAAACAATAGTAGGATGTGGTTTCATATATATTTTTTTATATTTAATAATATACCTGTTGAAGTAATGTAATATTTTAAACAGCATCACGTATAAATGTGTGTCAATCAATAGCATTTGCGTATAGTTATACTATAAATGTCAACTTAGTAGATTAGTTATATGTGCATATGGGTTGTTGTGTGCGTGAGGAGGGATAACGTGGATAAGTTTTTGTGTACATTTGAGTATAAGAGAATAGGCATGCAGTCCGTATATTAGGACAGACAATAAAAAATACGTTAGGAATTAAAATAAATATAAATATATCTGAGGATACCACATTTGCCAAAAATTATTCTTTTATTGTGAGTATGGTGTCAACCCTGAAGATGGGACTGGAAATGAAGTCTCGAAAATTCGGAAAAAGTTTAGAAAATCTTGTTCCAACGTCATTTTTATACAAGCAGCTGATGGAGGGCTTTTAAATGAAGGAACAAGTGAGAACCCATCAATCATGGCCAAAAATCGGAGCACCTGGAAATGTAAAGGATTCAAGATTTTAACGAAATACGAGTACTATTAATTTTCCCACACAAGAAAACGGTGGCGAAAATACAAACAAAAGGAACAGCAATACGCAATTTATATAAACATTAAGGCATTTATATTCAGGTTGGTATTTATACGAAAAACATCTATTTTCGCAGTCTATGACTTCATATATTGTGAATAATATCATAAATGGGAAACAATAAATGTAAATGAAGTCACAACTCTATAGAATTTTATATAACATTGTAAGTTAACCACATCCGATATATATATATATATATATATATATATATATATATATATATATATATATATATATATATATATATATATATATATTGATAGTTTCTAATTTCACCATTTTTTAAAATGTAAGAACAAAACAACGTACTCCATGGAATAACATTTATTAATAAATCTTATTTCTACCAGTATCTACAGCCATTGTTCTGGATTCGTTAGTATATTCGTTCATCCAATCCCACTGTACATGTGTTGTAACGAAGAGGAGATTGGTTACAACACATGTACAGTGGGATTGGATGAACGAATATACTAACGAATCCAGAACAATGGCTGTAGATACTGGTAGAAATAAGATTTATTAGTAAATGTTATTCCATGGAGTACGTTGTTTTGTTCTTACATTTTAAAAATGGTGAAATTAGAAACTATATATATATATATATATATATATATATATATATATATATATATAAATTAATCATAAGTTTATGAATAGAAGAAATTAATTTATTTTAGTAGTTTTCTCCTCAATTAGAGAAAGTAATATTGTCGTTATTGGGAACAACACGGGATTTCAAGCATATACCTTCTGCCTTACATGTTTACATCTAAACCTATTGTTGAATATTCTTTATACAACATAGAAAATAGTTTTTTTCTGGCCTTATTTGAGAAATTTTCAGTAATTTATGTATTGAGTTGAAAAGGAGTATAAATTTGTAGCTACGGCAGCAAAATGGATAGTGCAACCCAAATGGAATATCATTTTGATGTTAGCAGTCATCAGAATTATCGCCATGAAAATTATGATTTTTTGTTTATTTCAATGAGTATCATCTTGCAGACAATTGGGAATTTATTATTGTAATGCTCTTAAAGAATTGCTTCTAAGTTTCAACTGGGCTTGCTTATGTTTACTTCGACATATTATAATACATTTTTGGATAAAGTTTAGCAAATTTTAAAACAATTTTCACTTTTTAGTTAGAATTGGGTTTCTCAAATAAGTAATTTTGAACAAAGATTTACAGCAAATGCGCTTTGGAAGATGCAGAGTTCTTAAGAATCATCTTGGCATTTGTAAATTGTTTTGTCTAATAAATTTTGATGTAAATATATTTACCATGCCATTCAAAAAAGCCGTTTTGCAATAATTTACTGAAATAACAAAAACACAACCTCGAAATATATCCAGTTTTGGAATTAAACTAACAGACCGCAAGTCACACATAATTTTGCATTTTTGTCTTCCTGGGTCTTTATCAGTGTAACGATATCCACCATTGAGTCAGAGAACTTTTCATTTGTCTTATTTTAGGCTGAAATGAACACAAAAAAATGTCCTCGCAGAAGTGCACAAATTAAGAAGAAACAGCTAGCACAATGATGGAAGCAACCATCAAGCCACAAAGATGAATATAAAATAATAAATATATGAATAAGGCTTCAAAAAATTGACGCGCTTTATACGGACGACCTTTTATAAATAATTCATCAAATGTAATCATATCTGTTAAGCAAAATTACCTCTGACGGATTGTGAATCTTAGTTAGAGCATTGTCTGCACAAATGAATACTCTGACTCCGGAGTTATGTATGATTAAGTCTCGGCTGCAAGATAAATTATAGTAGATTCCGCATAATCAACCCAACCAATATCAGTGAAGTCAACATTGGCGACTGAGTTCAAGAGGAAGCCGAAGAATGTATGTCTGTGTTTTGATGTGAATCGTCGAATTTTTACTGACCTTCATTAGAATTTAAGCCTATACTTGCACCACGCGATGTGGAAATGCCACCGTTGTGGTTCGAGAACGTGGCAGTACTGGAATTATGTGAGTGCACAGGTGCCGCCAAATTCTATTTTCCGTTGGACCTGACTTATGGAGAAAAAAACGAGTCTTGGATCACTTATGAGCCAGTGCAATATTGAGTACATAGGGAGGCATGGAAAAAGAACTCAGTTTCTACAAAGTACGGCCATGATGACCACAAAAATTTTTTGCAGCGACAGCACAAATGACTTTAGTCATTACATCTGCCTGAGGCGACATACCTTATTGGCATTTTAGCGGCATAATCAGTTATTGCGAAATGGACTGTTGCGGCGAATGGCTTGCAATCAATGTCAACATAAAAAGACAGCAGTTGCGTCGAATTCATTGTCTAAGGTGCAGCAAAATCAGTTTAGTTCACCCAGAGTTCAATGAGTAAATAAAGTCCCCCATCTCAAAAATATTGATACTCGGGGTCACACTGAAGAGTTAAATCCTTAGGATGCACATATTTGTAGATCGAGAAAGGGGAACAAGCAGAACACTCAACAATTGTTCAGAATCAGATGGCTTTCGAAGAAAAATAAGTATGGGAAAACATTGCCACACCAAAGGATTTTTATAAAAGTGAAAATTTTAGAATGCTTCAACGGATAACCAGTAATTTTGCAATCAATTTGATACGGGATCTGATGTATCGGTATTACCAATTACTTGATTGTTTAGCAGAGTAAAACCTTCGTGCCATTTTGTATCAGGCATCAAGCACATCGATGGTCGCTAAAGGCTAATGGTACACTAAATTATTAATAAATGACGATATCTACTATATGTCTTTTTTGTAGTGAGTATGTAAACCACTCTATTGGGGCTTTATTTAATTAGAAAATAGGTTAAGACGATCGATTGTCAAAATAAGCGTATATGCCTCGTGAGGCCAAAAATAAAAATGACAATCGATATTCAGTGCTATAATGCAGAAGAAAACCAGTTGGCTGCCGGGTGGCAGAAGGATTTTATAAGCCAATAAAAAACGATATTTGAACTGCCTGATTGCAGCGAATGCTCATTACCAAAGGTCTATCGTTTTAAACCATGACTAGAATTAAATAAAGATTACGAACCATCAAAAGTAAATGATGCTGCTTCGAAGAAACCAACATCAATGACTCAGGCAACACAAAATATGACAGAGGCAGGCGTTCTTGAACAATCCTCATCTTTTTTATATCTCATGGTTCACAATACATTAAAGAATGGTTCTCTTCGATCGGCAGCTGTTTTCCTGTAGTTAATCTAGGTTTAAAAAGAAAGGTTGGTAACATGTACCGACTCGGAAACCATAGTGTTAGTATCCGGTACTCATCGATTTCAAAAAGGTATCAGTTACTAACACAATAGCCATAGTGTTAGTATCCTTTACAGACTCGGTATATATATTATATAGTGTGAGTTAGCATTGAAGTTGCATTGTCGTTGACTTTAGATTATGTTAACTTCACTATTACAGGTCTACACATTCGTCTAGGAGATTGTACCGTCCTATTATTCCACATTCTTCTACCAAATATATAGTGGTTAAAGGGCGTAATACCGGCTCCTACTGATGAGTCGCCAGTAAGCACGAAACGAATGTGCATGAGATTATACTTTCCGTTCATGCTGCCTTTGGTTTATCCTTCTGGTCACAACTGAACTAATTTGTTACTAGGTTCGCAAAACCTAATACATACTTGCATATATATTAGTTCTTCGCAACAAACAGTATTTAATTGTAATATATTGAATTGAATGATGTCATGCTTACCGCGAAATGTGATAACTGATATCGATGAAGGCCAGAGTGTATGGTTTAACTGGAGTAACAGGTGTTCGGAAATTGTTGTAATTCTCAATTTGGGTGAACTTTAGCATAAATTTATATCCATCAGGTTGGTATCATGTACCGACTCGGAAACCATAGTGTTAGTATCCGGTACTCATCGATTTCAAAAAAGGTATCAGTTACTAACACAATAGCCATAGTGTTAGTATCCTTTACAGACTCGGTATATATATTATATAGTGTGAGTTAGCATTGAAGTCGCATTGTTGTTGATTTTAGATTATGTTGACTTCACAATTACAGGTCTACACATTCGTCTAGGAGATTGTACCGTCCTGTTATTCCACATTCTTCTACCAAATATATAGTGGTTAAAAGGCGTAATACTGGCTCCTACTGATGAGTCGCCAGTAAGCACGAAACGAAAGTGCATGAGATTATACTTTCCGTTCATGCTGCCTTTGGTTTATCCTTCTGGTCACAACTGAACTAATTTGTTACGAGGTTCGCAAAACCTAATACATACTTAAAAAGAAACATGTTGCACAACAGGGAATAGATTAGTTACATTTTCCTATTGTGTTGCGACAGGAGGTGTTTGCATTCGCTTTCTACCTGATTTTTCCAAATATTTCGACTTCCGCTTTCGGAAGTCTTTTGCAATGAGAAGCACATCACAGAAAAAAAATGACAATCAATGTCAAGTTGAAAACTTTAGTTTAAATTGCTCCGCTTATATTTGTTGTTAGATATCTTGAGCATAACTTGGTTTTTTCATTATTTAAGTTTATGTCAAATTGGTTTTTGTATGTCTGCATGTGTACACTCATCGATGTGGAATTGCATTGATTTAATAACAAATAATGAGGACTCACTAGATAAGCGTACGTCATGCCTGTGTGTGTTCTCGTTTGTTTGAGATAATGGTAAGAAACGACGGTTGCACGATTCTGAATCAGAAACTCATTCAAATAAAAGAATAAGAACACTGGACTGCTTTTAATTTTCAGAGGAGGAGGGTGAGCAATTCAATATCTCCTAATTTGTTTTCGAATTATCTTATAACTTCATCCTTAAGTACTTGTTGTCTTATATTATCTATTATATTATGTTCTGTTGTTAGTGTAGCACATTTTTACAAAATTTATGTTTTATGATGGGAGAAAAAAGGTCATTTTTATTTGCACTATTTCTATTATCTTTCTTTAGCAGGCAATTTTCAAACTTCTGTTTCTGCACCTTTTTAAATTTTTATTTTAGCTATCTACCCTATTAGAACACTTAATCCTTGTCTAATTTAATTTTGCTATCTCTTTATTTTTCGCAGTATTCACAGTATCTTGCCCCTTCTTACCGGGATGCCACTCGTTATTACTTTATTTGGGAAAGTAAGTGTAAAAATGTATCTGATGTGTGCAATTAGGAAGTGACAGTTATCATTTTAGTTTCACTTGAATGACTGATACACGTGCCGCTAATTATATGTAACAGATTATTTCTCAGTTTTAAGCAAGTGCTCACGCGCATACACGCAAAAAACAAACGTGGCAAACGCTTATGTAATGAATAGTTAGATGTTGCTAAATCGCTCTAATTTCACTGGGTTTAGTGTACACGCGCATTAATTAATTACTCCTCAATCCAAAACTAATGAGAACACATACACACAGTCATGACATACGCTTATCTAGTAAGTCTTCAGTAATTGTTATTAAAACACTAATTTCACTTCGTTGCGTGTACACATGCAGACACATACTAAAACCAACTTACCTAGTGAAAAAACAAGTAATGTTTACGAGATCTAACCACAAGTATAAGTAGTGATGTTAAACATAAATTTTCCACTTGAAATATTGACTGTCAAATTGTTTTTGTGGTGTGCTTTCGATTGACAAAGACTTCCGAAAGCGTAAGTCGATATATTTGGAAAAATCAGGAAGACAGCGGATGCAAACAACTTGTATCGCAACGCAAGGAAAAGGTAATTAATCTTGGTGACTAAACATGACACGAATCCCATGCCGGCTCTGTGTGATCAGTTTCTACAGCTAGCGGGAGGCAATTTGTTTGATTTGCTTGACCTTAAACAGCTATTGTGTCAAATTGCCATTCAGCCTAAAGACAGGTGGAATTTAGCGGTGCAGTTATCCCAAGGACATTTCCAATTCATTTGAGTGGCATTTTGTCTGAAAAACATACCGAAAGTGTTCTAAATTATGGTGGACTCATTCGTGCTCGATATACACTGCACAACAGCTTATGTTAACGATATTATTATATGTTCTGTATAGTACGTGATGAGCTCCCAATATGAACGAAATCGATCTACTTGATGAAATTCCTATTCCACATTACACAATACTTAGTTTATACCGACAAATGTATGTATATAAAGGGTCTGGTGTTCTTTTCAAGATTGCAAATTTTGTTATAGTGAAATAGAAAATGTAAACACAGAGATTGTGTGATATTACTGTATTGCTGATGTTGCTTTGCCCGAATGCTAACTTGGCCATAATGGTGTTGTGGAGAGGTTTAGTTTGCCACATTTCTGTGAGTTATCCTTATAAATTTACTCATAGTAGCAAGGTATTCCTTCTCTCTCTGCCTATCTCTCTCTCGTAAATCTCACTAATAATTTTTCTAAATTCACTTATATACTTTTTTCACTCCTTATGGTTATATGGCAGTGAAACATTAGTCACTTTTGACTTTGTATGGCTGGACATGAAGAAGAAGATGATGATGATGATGAACAATGATTACATATTCAGCTGCAGAAGACGTTCAAAGCCGTGAATGGCGATTTCATTTTAATCCACAAATGTTCGGACAGATTGACAAGTTCCGGTTCTGGGTCACTTTGTCTCATTAGAGCGATGTATGCTATTAGCTTTGAATTTACAGCCTATCAAGTACGATCCCGTGCCAACTAATAGAAAATAATTTTGACGGTTTATTGGTATGGTGAATTTCTACGGATCATATCGCGAAGGGAAGTTGGTTACGTAACAAAAATTGTCTTATATAATTAGGGCCAAAATACATTTACTTTGGACTGTTGAGGCTCAAGAAGCGCTTATCCTATGTAAATATAGATTAATAGGCACAAATAATGTGACTTTACCTGTAAGTATTATGTCAATTTTTACAAATGCGTCAGATTTTGGCAAAGGAGCAAAATTCTACCTTCACAGAAAGGATTATTGACCTTAAAATGCACACTACGAAAGTTTTTGTATTGTGTCATCGATAGGCATGTAGAAGTCTATACCGATCATAAAGCAGTAGTGTATTGAAGATCACTGGATTTTGAGAAGAAAGGATTACACCGAACCATAGAAGAGCTCGAGGAATACAATGTAGCAATTTCTTATATAAAGCCGGTATCGAAAAGGCGGCAGCCACATCTCAAGGTCTCTGAAGAACAGAAAAATTACGCCACATGTCTGGAAATAGTTATTCAGTTAAAAAACAGTACAGTTGTGTACGTACCAAATAAAACGTTGAGCCTGCAAAACGGCCTATTGGTGCGTAAAATAAATAGAAAAAATGCCATTGCACTGAATCAATTCCTGCATAATGACCTGGTAGATCCACTACCGGTTGTTTGTGGCCGAGTAGTCTACGTGATTTCCATGATTAATAAGTTTACCCTATTTTTAAAATTTGTACCACTGACGAAATTACAAACAGAGAAGATTATAAAGTGCTTAGTAGAGCGTTTGCTCAGTCGATTTGATGCACCACAAATAATTTTACCGACCAAGGTGCACAGTTTAGGTCGAGAGAATTTAATCAGTTTTTCAAGGAACATGACTTAACATATTCCCACGCAACCACTTTCCACCCGCAGACCAAGACAACAACTGAGCGCGTACATCAGACGATGAAAGAGGAATTACGATATTGTTGCTAAGAAATCCTGGGATCCTGGAGAGAAAAATTACATTTGATCTAGCTGGCCATGTATTATACAATAACAACAGCTACAGGGTACGCTTCATCTACCATGGTCTATGGAGGTCATATTAGACTGGCAGGTAAATTTGTTATCCCAGGATACTACGAACGCTGCACACTAGCGGATATTCAGGAACACCTAAAACAGCTAACTGCATATGTGGACGTCACACAACGACAAGCCTACGCTAGATGTCCTACACGTACTCGCCTAAATGTCAGCGACCGTCATGATCGCAAAGTTCCACGCCATAGCATTACAGGCTGTCAATGATGGTTGATATCTTGTGGAGATGGTGGATATAGAGCGCAATTCAGTTTTCGTTAACATACTTGATGGACCACGAGCTATCGTACTTGATCGTTTATGTAGGGTGGCAATGACAACTCTTGAGGAGGGGAAGATGTAACAATAGCCAAATTCAAGACCAACAACGTTCGTGATACTCTATCTAAGGCTTAAGTGAACACAACCGGAAATCCTCACAGAAGTGCACGAATCTAGATGAAGCAGTCAACACAATGATGGATTAAACCGTTCAGCTGCAGAAGTGAATATAAAATGATAAATATTTCTATGTTTTACTATATGGACGCGCGTTATATGAGCATGTTCTGATAAATAATTGAGTAAAAATAAAGCATTTGCGTTGAGAAAATTGAATTCTGAGAGATTGGAAAACTTAATAAGTGTATTATTGGCAAAAATTAACGCTTTGAAAGAGGAGTTAGGGATGTTGAGGCCCCTAACCTATTCGAGTCTGAAAGCCCCATAGATGCCAGATCGCTTGAAGTCCTAAAATTCACAGTAGAGTCTGATAGGCTTATATTACTATTTGTGTCTCCTAAGTTCAAGTCCGCAATGTCCTGCACTAACCTACTTGTGTCCTCAAATTTAAGATCTGTCTCCATATCTATATGGTATAACAATTAAATCGACACTTAATGTTAGGCAATCGGAATGCGAAAGTTGGACAGCGGTATCTCCAAACAAATTATCTGGAAAGAAATATACGTGAACAACAGAAGAAATTAAATATACCTGATCCACGGCGTCACCTTCAATATTATGTTATATCAGAACAAAGGCAATTGATGGATTAATATATTTGATGATGATGTAATCGTTTACTAGAGAAAATGTTAAAATGCAGCAGACCAAAATTACAATACCAGTCAAGGAGCGAGATACTCAAAAACTGAAAATAGCGCACAATTCAAAATCAAGTATTTAAACAAAGAATGTTCTGGAAAATAAAAAGAAAAAATTCTTTTTAAATAAAATTCGTTACAATCAGCCATAGTGGTTTAAATTTATCAGTCAATGTTATTTTACATAAAGCGGAGGATTTAACTTACTCCACAGGGATAATTAAGTCTCCAATGGACGACACGCGTTATAATAATTTCTGAGGGAATTCGCATAATGTCGGTGAAGTAAAAATTCAGGATACTGAATGCAGACGAATTAGCAAGAATTTAAAAGCTCTTTTTAGAATCAAACGTGCTGTTTTCACTCAAAGGAATATCGTATATATTGCACTTGACTACAATTCCAGCAGCGCAATTTCTTTGCAATAACGATTTAACCTATCTGAAATTTTAGTTCCTCTGTTTGAATATGAAATGCCGGCTCCTACTGATGGGTCACCAGTAAGTATGAAGCGCATGACAGCTTGAGACGTTATAGTTTTTTTATGCTGAGTTTGACGTTTCCTTCTCGTCCTGTATGAATTATTAGTTACTAGATAAGCAATTGCTTGCACGTACGTGCATATTTACACAATTCGGTTCTGAGCAACCATTCAAATATTTTTAAAGAAAAAAATATTATGTATTTATAAATGACTCTTAGTAACGTCATGAATATAACAGCTGAATACGGGTGGTTGCGGAGAACTAATATATGTTCAATTATGTATTAGGTGTGGCGTACACAATAAAAAATTAGATCAAATATGGTCAGAAGTATAAACCAAAGTCAGAACGAACGACAGAAATAAGCTCGTGTGTAAATCCGCTTCGTGCTAACTGGCTAATCAACAGAAGGAGCCGTTATTAAGCTCTATAAACACTATATTTTTTTTATAAAGAATTTGACACAATTGCACGGTACAATCTCCTATACTTTTGTAAATCTGCAGTAATGGTACAAAACTCATTTAAAGTCTTCGACAATGCTAATTGAAAGCCAATTCACTATATGTACTTTATACCGAGACTGTAAATGGTACCAACACTATGGTTGTTGAGTTGGTACATGACACCAACAATAATTGCCGCGTAGCTAGCTGTCACCATCAAAATGGATTTTAAGATATTCTATTGTTGGGGTCGATTTCCGGGGTTGCTTTCTTGTTCGTGAATTTTATACCCGTCCTACATATCAATGGTGGCTATTATTACTACCCGTGCGCCTAATCAGTCTCTGATCCTTTTCGGATGGTTGATGTGAGAAGGCAAAAACATCTGGTCATACGTATATTAGATATAATGTTGCAAATAGTAATATAATTCACAGTTAGTTCAAATGGAATATATGTTGGTCAGCTGCAAAAACAGATTTTATGCAAAATAGGTCTTAAACACTATTCACAGTTAAACTAAATTTTCCGTCTCCTAGACGGCAAAGATTAAAATGATTTATGTCTATAAAGTGAAATGTTTAGCACAAAAGAAATTATTCTTACACAAATGTCTGGATCGTAATGAGAATAGTCAAATGATTGAAAATACATGATAATATGAACGTAGTAAAATGATTTATGTTTATAAAGAGAAATGTTTTACACACAAGTGGTTATTCTTACACAAATGTCTGAATTGTAATGAGTAGTCAAACGATTAAAGATACATGATAATATGAGCCTAGTAAAATTATTTATGTTTATAATGGAAAATGTTTTGTGTAATCCGTTTAAAGACTTTTATGACAAAAACTCAAAGAATACATGATGATGTTAATGGAGTTAACATTGAAAGTTATCACTAAAATTGAACATGGAAACCGTTTAAAGATTTAAATGACAAACAACTCACAAATGTTTAGTTCCTTGCTTTCTATAGTAAACAATCAATCATTTTCATAGTAACGAATAATCCGATTAAGGGAGATAAATTCACTGTGACACAATAGTCCACCGCGTGATCCTCTCGGATCGCGCGCGGTTCTGTCTATTTTATAAAAAAACTATTAATTACAAATAAAATTGCAGTTCAAGAAATATTGATTAAAACTGCTTGAGACTAAAAGAGATTGTTCCTAAAATCACAGCTAAGAGAAATATTGTTTAAGGACAGAGTTAGAATATTTGACCTTAAAGAGCACAGCGTTTGTAAAAATCGACCTTCGCTGGGTTGTAACACGGAGCCGCGTGTTACACTATATTTTACCAAAATTGAGAATAATAATACCTCGGACAATAGTTACTCATCGAAACTATAAACTCTGGCCCTGATCATAAATAAAAGTGGCATAGAACTGACAAGCCAACGAAATTTGTTTCCGTTCTGGTAGATCCGTAATCAAAGATTTAAATAATTCGCAAATTACTCACGATGGTTCAAAATAAATAACCAAGTATATTTTACTATTTTTCAGCTGATAGACAATTCAGCTGCATTAACACGTTTGATACCAAGGTATTAAAAGGCGACGTCATATTCAACGTTCTAGATCACGTTACGTGATTTGAAGTTTCGGACTTAACTGTGCACACTGTATATTTACCGTTTAATTTCCTACATTACAAAATTATATTGCAATAATTAATTCTGGTTATATTATTTTGACTAAATATATTAAATGAACTCAGTGTGTTTCCAGTCGCGCTGTATCCTTTTCTATTTTTCGAATTTACAATAGCTTTCTACGACCTATTTCCATATTTCTGATCAGCTCTTCATCAGATTTGAAACGTTTACATAAAACAGTATTGCAAATCAAAATGCAAAGCTAAGCCAACACGACTAATAATAATGCGGCGCAGTCGCTTATTTTATTGCTCCAGTTGTAAACCTAAAAAACTAATTTTACAAAAATATGCACATGTCCTAGAAAATGCGCCAAAATTATTTATATTTATACGCAATATAATAGGAAAGTTGCAACTGTCTGACAAGCTAATATGTACAAGAAAATGAAAAAAAAACACGTGAAAAACTGGTATCCTAATTCAATCCACTGTGCAATGAATCGTAAAATATGATAATGAAGCAAGTTACTAGCATTTAAACCGATCTGCGTTTGGACTAAACCAGCAATGATTCTAGTTGTTTAAATTGTGAAAATATTTGGGCTGCCGTTATTGGCCGATTTCTTCAGTTTGTTCATACTCATCAGTTTAAAAAAACCACCCTATTAAAACAATCGCGATATTTCCTCTAGCCATACATTATATAATTCAGACTTAAATTTTACTGGAAAGCTGAATGGCAGGTGTGTGTGAGTGTGTGCATTTCATTTTTATGTTCTTCTGACTAAGTGAGACTAGAGTTGCTGAATAAGAAGTTAATACTTGCTTGCGTTAGACTTTTGACGTGAACGAGATTGCCCTCACATTTTCAGGTGGGGAGAGATCAATAAATCAGAAACACACATAATAAATAAATACAACTTTAACTAATAAAATTAGAAATCCGAACAACTCATGCACTTTTTAAATTTTAATTAAAAACACTCACGTTGTCCTCACGCTATCTTGTTTACTAGCATTTCTTGTAAAATCATTAAATAGACTCACGTCACACATATGCATGTGTGTGTAAACAAAAGTAAAATGATTCAGTTAAATATAATGAATATACATTTAAACGAAACTGCAGCAAATAAACTTTAATTTACCCTTTACATACGACAGACTTATTATTTATTCTTAAACATAATAATTTCCATGTGTAGGTTTGGGGGAAAGATAGAAAAATCATATTCAAAGAATCAGGAAGCTTAATTAAAATGTGAAATTAAATAAAAGATGGTTAGAAAAGACATTTTTTGTAAATTATATAAAGAAATTGTAAGCAGTCTATGGAATGAAGATTGAAGATATTTAATACTCGTTCTGATCACTAAGTGTTTTAAAATTAAACGAATATTTATTTTTACACAACAAAATAATGAAGTTGTATTGTTCGTTAAAGATATTTTGGATTCCAATATACAATAAAAATAATCGAAATTAACCTATGAATTAAAAGAATAAAACACTTTCGAATCTTGATTTAACGAAGTTACCTGATCTGCGTTCTGTCTAACGCAGTAATGATTCAGATTGTTTTAGTCGTGAAAAATATTTCGAATGTCGTTATCGACCGCCTTCTTCAGTTGGTTCACCCTCACCAATTTCACAAAGTAAACTAATGAAGCAAGCGTGATATTTCTTCTGTTCATATCATTTATGCTCTAGACAAACCATTTACTAGATAGTTGCGTGTCACGTGTGTGTGCATTTCTATAACTGTTATGTTCATCTAACTAAATGAGATTAGATTGACTAAATAAGAATTTACCATTTTCGTGCGTTAGACTATTTGTTTTATACATTCCATGTGAAATAAAGTAATTGAAGTTGCCCTCATATTTTCCGGTGGATAGAGACCAATATATCAGAAACACTCGCCGTACCCTTTTATAATTTTAAGTGATAAAATTAGAAATACGACTCATGCACATGTTAAATTTCTATTCAAACCACACAGTTTGTACGCTAGATAGGCTTGTTTACTAACCGTTCTTGTCATATCAATAAACAGGTGCGCATCACGCATGTGCATGCGTATGTGTATGTAAAACTAAAAGGATCCATTTTATTATAATTAGTATACAGGTACGTACATCTAAATGAACAACAGTAAATAGACCTCAATTTACCATTGGCACGCGTCAGACTAATTATTTATTCTTAATATTTGGAATGTCGTATTACTAGAATGATCTCAATTGGTAGGGTTGAGTGAAAGACAAAAATCCAATTCAAATAATTGAGAAGCTTTATTAAGAAATGGAATAAAATACGTGATGGTTAGTCAGGAATATTTAAAAAAATTATTTAAAGGAAGAATAAGTAGTATAAAATAATACGATTGAAGGTCTTCTCTAACCGATCAAATCACTAACAGTTTTAAAATCAAACGAATAGTTTGACATGAAATTTATGTCGAGTATACCCTCAATACTTGATTAGCCATTAATTCAAATAATAAGCAAACTAGTAAGACAGACTTAATCTGTTGTTCTTAATATTTTAATGGAGCTACCTTTATATTCTAATTCATGCAATCGCCTTTTCCTTTCATTAGCTAATGCGGTATTCCTACTGATTTCTCAAAAGCTGTTACATTTATAATATTATCCCTAAACATAATTCCGATAGAATTACTCTTTCTCCCTACCCTTCTTAATAAGGAGTTCGCTAATACCATGATCTTACGCGCTTCCCTTACTTCATCCGCTTTAAAGTACCTCAATTTGGGATTAAATTTTATTACAACATCCATCATTGTTAAATATTCAAGTATGTATTAGGTTTTATGAATTTAGTATCAATAATTAGTTAGACTATTCAGCAGCATGAATCTGCACATTCGTTTGTAGTGACTTGTCAGTAGGAGTTAGATTATGTTTCTTAACCACTATATATTTGGAAGAATGTGAATAATAGAGACTGTACCAAATATATAGTGGTTAAAGGGCGTAATACCGGCTCCCACGATGAGTCGCCAGTAAAGCACGAAACGAATGCATGAGACACTTTCGTTCATGCCTTGGTTTATCCTTCTGGTCACAACTGACCACTTGTTACTAGGTTTGCAAAACCTAATACATACTTGCATATACATTAGTTCTTCGCAACAAACAGTATTTAATTGTAATATATTGTTTGTTGCGGAGAAACTAGTATATATGCAAGTATATATTAGGTGTTGCGAACCTAGTAAAAAATTAGTTCAGTTGTCATCATAAGGATAAAAAAGACAGCATGAACGGAAAGTATAATCTCATGCACATTCGTTTCGTGTTTACAGGCGAATGTGCATGAGCTTACAATTTCCGTCCATGCTGTCTTTGGTTTATGCTACTAATCACAACTGAACTAATTTGTTACTAGGTTTGCAACACCTAATATATACTTGCATATATATTAGTTCTCCGCAACAAACAGTATTTAACTGTTATATATAAATTGAATAATGTCATGCTTACCGCGAAATGTGATAACTGATATCGATCAAAGCCAGAGTATATGGTTTACTGGAGTAATAATTGTTCAAAAAACGGTGTAATTCTCCATTTCGATGAGCTATAACATACATTGATATCCATCTTGTTGGTATCATTTATCGACTCGGAAACCATAGTTTTAGTAACATGTAATTTTTCGGTATTAATGACACAATTGACATAGTGTTAATATCCTTTACAGATTCGGTATGTATATTATATAGAGTGGAAGTCACATTTTCGAGACTTTATATGATGTTGGCTTTACTACTATAGGTATACACATTCGTATAGGATATTGCACCGTCCTATTATCCCACATTCCTCACCCAAATTTATAGTGGTTAAAGGGCGTAATACCGGCTCCTAATGATGAGTCGCTAGTAAGCACGAAACGAATGTGCACGAGATTTTACTTTACGTTCATGCTGTTTTTCGTTTATAATTCTGGTCACAACTGGACTAAATTGTTACTAGGTTTGCAACACCTAATATATACACCCAGCATTGTTGCTTCAATTAAATAAAAAGGATAACCATTAGCCTTCAATTTATCGCGCTGTCTATCTAAGTCTGACTTCACATGCTTTATATCTGTTAAACTTAGATTTCTTAATGTTAATGACTTTTAGATACCGATTTTCATAGGATACGAATAATTGGACTTAATATTGAGATGGATTTTCGAATAAGTATTCTTCCTAAATATATCTTTTTCTAATTTAGGGCCATTTATAATTAATTGTTCATCCGAAAATGGTAATTTACTTGCTGATTCCCTTTCCAGTGTAAATTAAAGTTCGCTAATTTGATTTGCTAAATTTGAGAATTTACCACTTTATAATCACCATGGTTCCACATCATTAATATGGCGTCCGAGAACCGAAGTTACAATTTTGGTTTCAGCGGATTCTTATACAAGATGTATAAAGATTTTTTTTGGGTCCTACTATATTTGTACAATTGAGACACCGAATTTGTTCAAATTACATCCTATACTTCTCTGAAGGAAATTGTGCCGTTTTGACAGCCTCTGTAATTATCGCATTTCTAACTGATCTTTTATTAGGAATATCGTCTTTGAAACAACTGTTAAGTAGTTTTTCTTGATTTCTCTTAAGATTAACTGTTGATAGATTGACCCTTTGATTTGTTACAATAAAAGTACAACCTCCCTGGTGTCTAGAAATTCCCAAATCTTCCCGCTTTCTATCATGTCTAATTATGACTTTCTTATTTCTCCATATCGGGCTTTATCACTAAACTCCTCAATATATTTAAAATCATCTGTGTACACAGGAGATGTTAACATGAATATTTATTTAGTTTCCTCCTTAATAAGAATAGCTTTTCGTGTATCTAAATCACAAAACAAAGTGTTCATAATATTTATGCCAAGAGCATTCTTAAGTGAAATATCGCACGAATTTAAGCTAAAATTTAATTCAAAAAGAAAAAAAGTGAAATAAAAAAACATCTTAAGCATGATTTTAAAAAAGGAAATATTTGACACTTGCCTCAAGAGTTGCTACTTTTTAGGCGTTTATTTGTGGAACCAATTGACGGCGTTGTAGTTATAATTCCCTGCCAAATGTTGCTCAAACGAATGAAAAATATGTGAAACTGGATTAATAAAAATTACCTGATTTGCGTTTTACCTAACACAAAAATGTTTCCAGTTCTATTCGCGGTGCAAAATATTTGGGTTGTCTTTGTCAGCCGCTTACTTCACAAGCACCATTCTCACCAGTTTTACAAAAACAAAAAAAATCAATAAAACAAGCACAATATTTCCTTTGGTCATATCGTTTATGTATCAGACTCGTCTATCACTAGATAGTTGAGCATCGAGTGTGTGCAATTCTATAGCGTATGTGTTAATCTAACTAAGTGAATATGAGTTTACCATTTTCATGCATTAGAATATTTGTTTTACACACTCCATGTGACATGACGTAACTGGGGTTGCCCTTACATTTCCGGGTGGAGGGATATCAATAAATAAGACACACTCGTCATAACCACATGCCATTTTAAATGTGATAAATTAGAAATACGAATGACTCATACACGTCTTAAATTTTAATTCAAACGACGCAGGTTGTACACTGTATGGGCGTTTTTGATAACCGTTGTTGACATATTATTAAACTGGCGCATGCCATTCATGTGCATGTGCGTTTATTTATAAAAAAAATTATTCAGATTAATATAAATAATACACAGGTAGGTACACCTAAATGAAACTGCAGTCATTGTACATTAATCTGCCCTTCGCACCCGTTAGACTTATTATTTATTCTTAACATTTTAAATGATGTATAACTGGAATTATCTCAATAGGTTGGTTAGGTGGAAAGACAAAAAACCGTCTCAATGAATTTATAAGCCTAATTAAGATGTGAAATAGAGTAAGTGATGATTAGTCAAGAAAGTTTTGAAAGTTATATAAAGAAATATTAAGCAGTATATGCAAAAATGTTGGAGACAGTTTAATACTCCATCGAATCACAAAGAGTTTTAAAATCAAACGAATATTTGTGGGGAAATTTAGAGAGATTATTCTCCCAATAATTAATTAGACAATAATTTAATAATAAGTCCACTAATAAGCCTTCATATTGTAGATAAATTTATTATAGATGAAAAGGATGGATTAATAAACTCGGATTTACTATATTTGTACACGAATATACCGATACTTGAAACCCTGGATTGATTATTCCTTAATATTAGAAAGAAGTGAAATGATAACTGGACAGGTCATTGAGATTATGTGTGTGTGTGTATATATGTCCTCTACGTGTTTTAAATTTCGAATGAAAATTATAAACAAATTTGGATGTGTGCCAATGCGACAACTTTTGTTGGTCTCAATGGCCAACATCTTTGGAAAATAACCTTTTGTATATGACTGTACTGAAACCTACCTATACTGTACCTACAAGTCTCGGATGACATATTAATGATCTGGTAAATTTCTTGTGTAACACGCTGCTCCGCGTTACAATCCAACGACGTTCAATTTTGACAAATATGGTTCTCTTTAACGTCAAATAGTCTAATTCTGGTTTTACACAATATTTCTCTTAACTGTGATTTTAGCAACAATCTCTGTTAGTTTCAAGCAGTTTTAATTGAGCTGCAAATTTAATTGTAATTAATATTCGTTGTTTAATAATAATACACACCCGCGCGCGATTCGCAGGTAACATGCAGTGGATTTATGAGACTTAACGCTCAAACCCAGGATATAATCATATTGTTTATTGTTGCTACTCTTAAAACGAGTTAATAACTATTGTTGACAATATTGATAACTCTCAAAACCAAGCATACAGTGGATTATTGTAACAACGCAAAATTCGGATTTAATTACAATGTTTATTGTTACTACTCTTATACCGAGATGGCAACTTGTGTTGACAATATTGATAACTCTCAAAACCCAGCATACAGTGGATTATTGTAACAACGAATATATTGGATTTACTTACAGTGTTTATTGCTACTTCTCTTATACTGAGAAGGTAACTCGTGTTGACAATATTGATAGAACTCAAAACCTAGCATACAGCGGACTAATTATTTGTGGTGCTTATTTTGACTACTTTTACACGATTTTTATCATTGTTTAATAACATTTTGATCAATAAAACAATGACCTGATGATGTGCCCTTCTCACATCACCCTTCGGGAAAGGGCCATGGATTAATCATGAACGCGGATCTTAAGAGCAGTTACCAGGCACATGTAGGAGGACAGTATCGCACTAGATAGACAACTAGCTTGCAGAATCTCTTATATAATCTACAAAACCTCCTACACTTAAATTTAGCGAATCGGATGAGCAAACTTTAATTTATTCTGTAAAGGGAATCATCAAGTTAATTAATAGTTTTCAGTGTAAAGTAGAAAGAGATAGTTTTAGGACGAATACTTATTCGGGAACACTTCCTAATTTCAAGTCCAATCGCCAATATTTTGTAATAATCGCCATCTTAGAATCATTTACTTTAAGAAGCTTCAGAATAACTGATACAAAGCATCTGAATTTAGAATTAGGTAGACTGTACGATATATTCACAACTAATGGTTATCCAAATTATTCAATAGAAGCATCAATGATGGATGTCGTAATAAATTTTAATCCTAAATTCAGATACATTAACGGAGAAAATGAGAAGGAACAGCGTAAGATAACGGTATTACACTAGTCACTGTACTCCCTAACAAAAAAGAAAAGACTGAGCATTTGGAAACACCAAGAGTGTATAAAATCCCATGCAATGATTGTAGTCTCATGTAATTTGATATTACCATGCGTCCAATTAAGGCAAGAAAAATGAAAATAGAACTGCATATAAGTATGGACGTGTTGCTAAATCTGATTGTTCCCGTCATGTAATGGAGACCGGGAACACTATTAGCTGGGATTATTGCAAACACAGCACTATTTAGTTATAAGAGGGTCACGAAATCGATTATAATTTGTCGAAAATAAATGTAGGGATAATATTAAGAATGTAACAGATGTTGAAAAATCGTTAAATTTCACGTGGAACAAAGCTTTAGCTAATTGCAGGAAATGACAGGTGCATTATTTGGAATCTGAAGCTAGCTTCAGTTAAAGATTAAGAACATCGGATTAAGACTGGCCGATTAGTGGACTTATTTTTGAATGAATCGAAAATCAATTATTGAGAATAAACTCTTTATCAATTTCGCCCAAACAATCCATTTATTTCATATCTTAATAAAACTTCTTAATTATTTGATTAGGACTTTTATTACGTTCTCTAAATCCTCCATATTGACGTCATTCTGATAATACAACATTCCAAATGTTAGGAATAAATAATTAATCTGACGCATGCAATTAATGTCTATTTAACGCAGTTCATTTAGATGTATGTACCTGTATATTATTTATATTTAACTGAATATTTTGCGTTTTCATACACATGCACACGCGTGGCGTGCTCCTGTTTAATGATATGAAAATAACTCGTGTGGTTTAAATTAACATTTAACACGTGCATATCACTTAAAATATCATGATGGTATGGAGAGTGATTCTGATATATTGGTCTCCTCAAACCAGAAAATGTGAGGGCAACCTCAATTTCTTCAGTTCACATGGAATGTATAAAACAAATAATTTAGCGTAAACAAATGGTAAATTCTTATTCAGCCACACTAGTCTCACTAAGTTAGATGACCATACCAGTTATGAAACTGCACACTCGTACCAAATTCCCCAGAAACTCCATGAAATGTGGAGCCGGCTTATCCTCCAAAAGGAGTCAGCTGCAGTAAAGTAAAGTAAGTACACTCACGTGACACGCAACTATCTAATAAATGGTCACTCTGAAGTATAAATGATATAAACAGAAGAAATATCACGCTTGCTTCATTAGTTTACTTTGTAAAATTGGTGAGGATGAACCAACTGAAGAAGGCGGTCGATAACGGCATTCGAAATATTTTTCATGGCGAAAACAATCTGAATCATTACTGCGTTAGACAGAACACAAATCAGGTAACTTCTTTAAGTCAAGATTCGAAAGTGTTTTATTCTCTTAAGTCATTAGCTTGTTTCTGTGATTTTTATTGTATATTGGAATCCTAAATATCTTCAACAAATAAAAAAAACTACTTGAACTCAGATTGTGCCTGCCACAATACAGATCAGACCATTGTTAAACTAGTCTGTAGTTCTAAATTACTGGCGGCCATAGCCTGATGATTCTGTAGGTTAAGCAACAGGCATTATCTTTATGGCATCTTTCCCATTCTCATTGGTGTAAATGAAGCGTAGTTTTAGATTTTTTCTAGGAACTCTTATATTTTGTTTATTAAAGGATAAAATTAAAATGAGCTCAACTAGACAATCATATCGCACAATTTGGCCTGAATTCTTACCACATCAGCATTCTTTTTAAAATATGGATAAATTTATTGTGTGCAACTTAATTTTCAGTAGCCAACTCAAATAAAGAAATTGGTATACATTTTAGACTTTCTGACATTAGAAAACTCACGATATTATTTCATTGCTAATCTTCCGTATTCCTTTGTCGAAATCATAGATAATTTCAAGCTGGCCTCTTACGTGCTACGGCAGCGCATCACTAATAATCAAAAATCCTCAATGAGGACGACCTTAATTTTGTCCCCAAGTGTCTCCTAGTTGGAATGGATGCAAATGCCAAAATAGAATTATGGATTTTGGCTTAATAAAATTTAATTCGCATGATTATTCATTTAAAAATAGACTAATGACTCAAATCATGAAAATAACGTGAGTAAAAATTGTGAGACCAGACTCAACTTTGGTTTACCAGATTTGTTACAGTCACATTCATGAGATGACCTCACAAAATAATATGCTTCATTATTTTATTCAAATAAAGATTGCGATGTTTCAGGGTTAAGTTATTCATCTGAAATTTTGTCTTTCAAAATATTCTGGTATATTCTACTGTCGGAATCGCATATCTATTAGATCTTGTATTTGATAAAATTTAGAATGCAAATTTACAGCTCTCAATAGATGAATTAAATTACAATTGAGAAGGATTCCTATGTGAACAAACACTTTTAAATCCGTCACGCCACGCCTAATAGATAAGAGAACACCATGTCCACTGAAATCGCTCTAATTCAAGCATAATTTTTAATGACTTTAACTAAAAACATTAATATATTTATATCAAAAGATAATTCGTAATATTAAAATATGCACAAAAATTATATTTTTAGTTGGACATGAAAGCTTTTCGTGCAAATATTGACAATATTTAAAATAACTTAACGCCCAATAATGCTTCCAAGTTGATGAATCCAAAAATGTATTCAATCCATTAAATGACGATAAACATTGCTTGCACAGTAGTTGTGTTATGTAGGAAAAAATATTATAGAGCATTGAATAGAATTGCCTTAATTAAAATGATAGCAAAATCTAAATACAAATTCTACTGTTATCATTTTTAAAGATGACCGCTAAATGAACGGTCATAAGGTTAAAACGATTTGCACATATTAGACGAAACAAAATTTAACATTCAAAGAAGCTGCACTGCCAAAAGGTGCTTTGTCGTTCAAAGCCAACTTTAAATCTTCATATCAATTTAAATAGATTACAGCTTGTTTGCGCATAAAAGAAAGTTGACGCAGTTACACTATCAAACGTGCAGCGCTTTTACAGCAGTGCCGGCTCATTCTAATAATCCGCCACTTCTGATGTCAGGTTTTCTGCGCAAATGTCTGAAGAGAATTCAGTCTGCTTACATTCATGAAGTTCAATTGACAACAAGCTTTCCGCAGGTCAAATAATCCTCAAACTGATCAGTAATTCTGGTTTTAGCACAGGCGTCTTCCCCGAAAAAATTTAATTGTCGATTGCTTTCGTCATTGCATCCGTTTTTACAAGCTTCTGAATCATTTTTATCTGTTTCACTATAATGTAAACTGTGCGGCCTGTCAAAATGTTGTACATGTTCACGTAAAATGGTTGTTTCAGCGTCCAATTTCATTTTCTTGGGCTTTTCGGCGCAAATATCTTAACAGAGTACATCAATTTCAAGTTCATGTAGTTCAAATGACAACACACTTTCTGTTGGCGAACTGCTCCGCCAAATGATTGGTGATTCTGGTTGAACGCGAACATTTTTCTCGACGAAGTCACTTTGTTGAATATGATCGTCATTGTATCCGTCTTCATACACATCTGAATCATTTTTATATTTTTCACTCAAATGCAAACGGTGTGACCTGTCGAGTTTTTCCACGCGTTTAGGAATACATTTTGCCCATTTCAATTGCATTTCCGTGTGCTTTTCGGAGCATTTATCTGAACGGAGTACACCAGTTTCAAGTTCATGTAATTCAAATGACAATACGCTTTCTGTAGGCGAACTACTCCGCCGACTGATTCGTGATTGTCGTTGTGCGCGAGCAGTTTTCACGAAGAAGTCGTTTTGTTGAATGCCATCGTCTTTGTATCTGTCTTCATGCACTTTGGAATGAGTTTTATATTTTTCACTAATATGTAAACTATATGGTCTATCGAGTTGTTTCACGTGTTCAGGTGAAATATTTGTTTCAGCTTTCAATTGTATTTTAGTGAGCTCTTTGGCGCAATTATTCGAATAGAATGCATCATTTTCAATTTCATTTAATTCAAGTGACAAAGTGCTTTCCGTAGGCGGTACAATCTGCAAACTGGTCGGTAATTCTAATTTTACACCAGAGTCTTCACCGACGAAATAACCTTGATGAATGTTAACCTTATAGTGTCTTCCTGCATACGCTTTTGAAACATGTTTATCTGTTTTATTTAAATGTAAACTATGTGGCCTATCGATTTGTTTCACGCGTTTAGGTGAAGGAGTTGTGGCAGAATTCAATTGTATTTTAGTGAGCTTTTCCGCGAAATTATCTGAACAGAGTACAGTATTTTTCCCGACGAAGTCACTTTGTTGAATATTATCGTCATTGTGCCCGTCTTCATACACATCTGAATCATTTTTATATTTTTCACTCAAATGCAAACGATGTGACCTGTCAAGTTTTTCCACGCGTTTAGGAATACATTTTTCCCATTTCAGTTGCATTTCCGTGTGCTTTTCGGAGCATTTATCTGAACGGAGTACACCAGTTTCAAGTTCATGTAATTCAAATGACATTACACTTTCTGTTGGCGAAACACTTCGCAAACTGATCGGTAGTTCTACCTTTCGACGAGAATCCTCTCCGACGAAGTGCCTCAATTGAATGCTATTGTCGTTGTGCCCGTGTCCATACGCTTCTGCATCATTTTTATCTGTTTCATTTAAATGTAAATGATGAGGCCTTTCGCATTGTATCTCGCATATAGAAAAAATGGTTGGCTCAACTTTCTGATGTATTTTCGTGAGCTGTTCGGCGCAATTATCTGAAAAGAATCCAGCATTTTCACAATCATAGTATTCAAGTGACAGCGTGCTGCCCGTTGAAGAAGTACTCCACCAACTGACCGGTGATTCTGTTTGTATGCCAGCGTCCTTCCCAACGAAGTGGCCATGTTGAATGTTATCGTCATTGTTTCCGTCTACATACCGTTCTAAACCACTTTTATCTGTTTCGCTATAAAGTAAACCCTTTGACACATCAAGTTGTTTCACGCATTTAGGAAAAATGGTTGGTTCAACTTTCTGATGTATTTTCGTGAGCTGTTCGACGCAATTATCTGCAGAGAATCCAGCATTTTTACAATCATAGAATTCAAGTGACAACGTACTACCTGTTGGAGAAATACTCCACCAACTGGTCGGTGATTCTTGTTGTACGCTAGCGTCTTTCCCGACGAGGAGACTTTGTTGAATGTTATCGTTAATGTGTCCGTCTATGTACTTTTCTGAATCAGTTTTCTCCGTTTTACTAATAAGTAAACGATGCGGTCTGTAGATTTGTTTCAGGCTCTGAGGCAAAATGCTTGTTTCTGTATGAGGTCGCATTTTCAAATTTCTTGGCAATTCTGATGATGCACTTCCATTGACTAAGTTTGACTTGAATATAGACTCCCTTTTTCCGAATTCGTTCAAATCTGGCAACAACGCTGATTTGTTGATTTTAAAATCTGCGCATTTATAATATTTTTTTATTAATGGTTGAGACAACATAAGTGGTACACGTGATTTTGATGTAGTTCGAACTCTGTTATTTGTCACTGTTTGAAGAATGCCATCCATGATTTCAATATGCTGCCCTCTTCTTAATTGATTCTTTGGTGTTATTAAATTTGCCGTGTGTGCTAATTCAAATGTCTCAATTTCTTCAGGATATGATTTTACACCAGTTTTGCGTCGCACTCTTTGAACTCCATTCTTTTTTATTCTAGAAACGGAAGCTGCCTGAAAATTTTCCTTTTCTAAATAAATATATTTAGGTGAACCATTTTTGTTTAAACTATATTGCATATTTTTCTTCTCATTTGCATATGGGCGTTTTGAGTACAATTCGTATTTCTGCTTATTAATTTTTATACGATTTTCTAAAGCGGATTCCTTAGGTGCATATTTAAGAGGTATATTTGGTGGGAAATGCAAACTATTTTGTACTCCTAATGAGGCAGATCTGTTCACTAAATGTTTTTGAGGAAATGGGACCCTATTTCCGCATTCTTTCAAGATTGGTAGATTTTCAATCTGTTTACTTTTAAAATTAGCACATTTATCACCTGTATGTATCAATTTTTTATAGGACATAGCCAAAGATTCATGACGGCCCCCATTGATTTCTGTCATTTCTCTTATCCCATCGTTTCGATGCGCTGTTGTGGACAGTGGAGTTCTTTGTCTAAAACCAAAACGTGTATAACCAGTTGATATGTTTAAAAGAACTCTATCAACTGAGGTTCTTTCGCTAAAACCACATTTACTTTTGCTTCCCATGAATTTTTCTCTAGTGTATTGTGATGGCAACGTCACATTCGATTCATTTAAGCGTACGTTATCTTTTAGACCAGTTTCAAGAAGCGCATGTATTTTACTCATGGTTAATGCTAACATGACTACAGAATATAAGTTAAATGTTGGGTCGACCAAGACAGGTTAGCGGACGACATTTACTGATTCTGTACGTTGGTTCTCCGTTGTGTGAGTAGACTTGCTGCACGAAAAAAATTTGTTGATTTGCCTATGAGATGATTTCATAGGCAGATTGTTCAGAAAAATCAAATATGGTGTAGCTGGGAAAATTTGTCACCAGAAACAAATAGCTGACACGGAATGTGTTATCCAAATGCGATGGACTGTCTTTTCCTAAAATTGCGTTTCCGGCTACATATAAATAATATATTTAAACATTCTTTGAAATTTGTTTACACAAATGAAAAGTTGATAAAAAAATATGAGATAAATTCAAACGAATGCCTTTTTTTAGTTTATTTTACACGTTTCAATTAAGGTCTTCAGGGCAAAATGTAAACTAAAGATTAATTGTTTAATTTATCTATCGACGGTGAGAAAAATATAAAAGTAAACACCATAGATGCATGGATGGGTTTATAGCAGACACAAAATCATACGAGTCAGTACTGCAACTGGAAAGAATTTCGTTATGGTAAATTAAACTTAAATAGCTGATTTACCAAGACAAACATTTATTGTAGAAACGTCAACAGATTGCTTCGATTTTGCCATTGGCTTTCACCGGTCACAGATTACCACTGATAGGTCTCAATAAATTGAATTTTCTTAAGTTCATTATGCACGACGTGCAAATATTTAACTTTTGGGTTTTGACTAGTCCAGTTACTGTAAAGTCGTCAATGTCTGCAATATCCACTGAAAATAGTGGAGTTTTAATTATTGCCGATTGACGCACAGCATTAGGATGCCTCATTTCTTGCCTCATTATCACGCATTTGTTTCATTACTCTCACGTCACACAAAATTATGGGAAATACAAATGTGTTTTGTCAGAATATTTTATTGGATACATGATAATGAGGCGACAAATGGCGCAACTTAGCGTTGTGTCAATTTTTAGAATAGTAAAAGGTTTCATGACATCAGGATGATAGTATCGGCTGGTAACAAACATTTAAGTTGATATACAGATCATGCCTACGTAATTTGATGGACAAATTGCGCCGGTATATTGGTAAATAATATTTGATATCGACAATAACGGCTGTTTCTTTTTGATTGCTGGTAAAGGCAAGTGTGTCACCCTAAATAACATTCGTAGTTTAGCTGCATTAAATGTGCGTGTCAATGCTATTTCAACTTTCTTTCATGTCATTCAGGAAACTGCATCCCCCATAAATGGGATGTTTAGATAGACGGTTTTCTTTTATGGCCCATAATACGTCTGTTTCTGTTTAATTCCCCTTTTAATAATTGATTCAATTAATTGTCTGGGATAGCCATTAGATATTAAAATCGTTAATTACTTTATTATATTCATTTTCTTTAGAATCATGACGAACCAAACTGTCAATTCTTGAAAAGCAACCACGAACTGTTGATAATTTATATTGAAATGACATTAAGCTGCTGTAATGCAAATACTGGGCAGACCATGCTGGTTTATGGTAAATTGTTCTGTTTAATTTACCATTAGTTTCTTTCTTTAATAGTACATCTAGGAAAGGCAGACAGTCATCTTTCTCGTGCTCTGACGTGAAGCCGATATTCTTATGTGCTTCGTTGAAACTTTGAAGCAATGTTCGTGATTGCGACCTGTTCTTAAGTACAAGAAATATATCATCCATGTACCGTATATATTGAGCACATTTACTTATGTCACTCTTTAATGATGTGTTCTCTAGATGCCCTAGAAAAATCTCAGCCAACACTGGAGATAAGGTGCTCCCCATTGTTACAACATCAGTCTGTTTATAGATGCTTCCATTAAAACGAATCCGTACGTCTTTCGTTTCTAATAAAATAAGCTTGCGTAGAGTGCTACCTGGTACCAGCGATGGTAATATGTCGTGTTCTACCGCTTTGGCCATAATGTCAATGGTTTCATCAATTGGAACATTTGTAAACAAAGACGTAACATCAAAAGATACCATAATCTTGATTTTAACATTTATAACTTGAATTTTGTTTACAAACTCAAACGAATCGGCAACCGAATGATTAACTAGTAGTTTACGTAATGGTTCGAGTAAACGAACTAGCCATTTAGCTAGTGCATGAAACGGAGAATTTACAATTGATAAAATTGGCCTCATAGGACAACCCCTTTTGTGTGTTTTTGGTAATCCGTACATTATTGATGTAGATGATCCAACTGGCTTGAGCTTCTGTGCAGTGGCCCCATCAATAAAACCGGCATCTGTCAAAATCTTAATTTCATTTATTACTTTGCGCTCCACCTCGTCTATTTCATTTGATTTATCATCTAGACGTGTGACTTGTGTATTATCCTTTAACACGTTTTCCATCCTTTGTATGTACGCTCTTTCCTTTATCAGCGCGTAGTATTTTAATCTCTGCAGTTCTGCTGACGGCTGTTTCTCTTTGATTGCTGATAAAGGCAAGTGTGTTACCCTAAATAACACTCGTAGATTAGCTGCATTGAATATGCGTGTTAATGCTGCTTCAACTTTCTTTTGTGCCATTCGGGAAACTGCATCCCGCTTAAATGGGATGTTTAGGTAGACGGTTTTCTTTTCTGGTCCATAATACATCTACTTCTGTTTAATTCCCCTTTTAAAAATTGATTCAATTAATTGTCTGGGATAGCCATTAGACATTAAATTGTTAATTGCTTTATTATATTCGTTTTCTTTTGAATCTTGACTAACCAACCTGTCAATTCTTGAAAAGCAACCACGAA